>JAVJIF010025473.1:0-24187 GCA_038442645.1 Agave tequilana | reverse complement strand
GCACCGGCCGGATCTACAGCGGCTTCGCCGGGACCCAGCGGCGGTGCCTCCGATGACTCGGTACGGTCTTTCAACTCCCCCCCCCCCCCCCCCCCCCCCCCCCCCCCCCCCGCCCAATTTCTTTTTTCGTTGCCGGCGTGCGCTGGATGAGATCTGATTTTTTAAACGAGTGGATCTCTCTGACCTAACGTGCACACTAGCGGTAACTAGCCTGGTAATCTAACGTGCGCCGGGGTCTTTGTGCTGTTGACTCCTGTTCCGGTGACGGCGTCATGTTCCGCGTCTCAAATTAGAGTCTGTTATTTTTGTAGCGTCTTGCGCGGACCTGAAGACGAGGATTAAAATCTGACAGTGGGAAATTTAGAGTCCGGTGGGGGACGCATTGGTTGTTGACCTGTGGTCAATCTCGAATATTAGCCGTTGTGATAAATCGTACAGTCCCGCGATTCCCGCAGTTTTCTTCGAGATCCAGGATTTATTTACTATTATTATTTTACTGAAACAAAATAAAATAAAGTTAAAGTCAGGGTACAATAGGAGTAAAAAAAATTAGATAGGGCGTCAGTAATGGCCTTAGCCTGTGATCCGTGCTCTCTGGTCCTCGATATGCAGCGGGGGCTTCAAAGTTATTGCCGGCCTGATCAGTACTGTCCTCTGTCGCCGAGTCGGCAAGAAAACCTGGGGTCCTAAGGGGCACGTGTCGGCTTAATAGACAAAATTTGTCCCAACCTGTTAATTTTCTGATATTAATGCTCGCGTGCCTTGGATTAGACCTGAGAGGGCCACTGCCTGTTTTTTTTTCGGGGACACTTGTCGGTTTTCTTTTAGGGCCTGTTTGGTTAAGGGTTGAAGTGAGGAAGTGAAGAAGTGAGAAAGTGGTAGTAGTTCTCTTTGGAACTTGGGAATTGGTTAGTAAGTTTTTCGGTGTTTGGATGTTGTTAGGAAGTGTGGTTTGAAAAATGTTATGTTTTTCCGGTGTTTGGGTGGTGATATGAAAGTGAAAGTGGAAAAGTTGACCATAAAGTTGATCGCAAAATAATATTAAAAGAAAAATTAATTAAGAAAAATAAAAAATGGACTAATGCAAGTGAGATTTATATGATCAAAAAATTAACTGTTTTGTAATACAACTTATTACAAATGAGATTTACATGACCACAAAATTAACTGTAACACTCTAGAAGTGAGGAAATGGTTGTGTAAAAGAGAAAAGAGAAAGGAAAAGGAGTTTTCTTATTTTCCTTTTCTGGTGTTTGGATAGATAGGAAAGTGAGCAATTATACTTCCCCATTTCCTTACTTCCGCCCACTTCCTTGCAACCAAACACCCCCTAGCCGGAGGGGCCTAAATTTTCACTTTAATTAGTAAAAAGTTAAAACAGTGCACTATGGATTCTTTTCGCCTTTATATATAATAATTATCTCGGTTTTAGACGCATGCGATTTGACATGAAAGTTGGCGAATGTGTTTCTTTATTTAAATTGATAGAAAAAAGATTTGATAGAAAGATAGTTGGGAAAATCTTCTCACATCCACCTCTTTAGTGTTACACTCATCTAATTTTTTTTTTTTACTCACTTATCAATTTCAAGTTATCATAATTTGTCGTATATTTTCTTAAAACTTCTCAATATTATTTTCTATCTTATCGGCTCACTGAACCCCAACAAAACAAAATTCTTGACATTTTCTAATCTGTCTCCTCTCTAACATACTCTATTGGATTGCCTCTATCTCCATGTCTCATCATCAGCCAAGCCCTCTCCATCTCCTGATCTTCAAAGCAAATCCCCATTCTCCATCTCTTTCTCTTCGGAGAAAAGCTCCCATCATTCATTTTCTTCTCCAACAAAGAAAATTGATGCAAGCTCCATAAAATCAAAACAAGCTCCAGCAAAGAAGAAAAAAATTGTTGGAAAGAAAAATGCAAGTAGAGGGGCGCAGTGAAGAGCAAGTGGCTGGAAAAGTATTTTTGGAAGGTATTAAGAGTACATTAGGAGAGTATAGAGATGGTTGGTGATCAGCATATCAGGCAATGAGGGACTTGAGTTTGCTTTGTTGGAATTGTGCTAGTGTTTAAGAAGCAAGGTAAATAACAATGCTAACTTTCATTGGAAGATATGGAGGCAAGCTCCAGGGTTGAGATGGAAGTGTAGGGATGTTTTGCTGTGTCTACTGATGCTTCATAGGTCCTACTGAACCTTCTTGCGAATCAAGGCTAGTATTGCGTGCCTTGAGTATTGTGTATAGTGAGCAGAGGAGCTGAAGTAGCATATCTGCAAGCAGCTTCAAAAGCTTGCTATAATAGTTGGTGTGTTTCTATTAGTAAGAGCATTCACAATAGCTCTGCCATATCTGCTCATGGCACAAACCAAAAAAAGTGGAGTAACAGAATGTAAGGTTCACAATGTCCAGACTCCAGAGTATCCGGCCATAGTGACAAGCACACTGTATGGCTCGGTGGTGTAGAGGTCTTGGTCACTAGCATACCTGATTGTCACAAAACGGAGTAGTGTTGGATTGGCATAGGTGTGTGATCATGTATCCAGCATATCCAACGATGGCGACAAGAAGAATAGAGGGTGTAGAAAGAAAAATGTTGGAGAACCCCTTGGAGAGGAAATGAGAGAAAAAATAGAGGGTATTATAGATTTTTTATCTATGGATAAAATCGTAATTCTAAAAATCATTTTAGGGGTACGGTGTAGATAGTAAAGAGAGTGGGTGTGAGCAGAATTTCTCGAGATTGTATCACTATTTAGAATTCTGAAGATAGTATCATAAATTTGTTATCTGTGAAAACTATTATTCAGACGCTCACACGCACGCAGTTTTCTGGATCAAAATAAACGTACCGTCTTTATCATTTAGAGTCCAGACCAACATGGATACAACTTCACAATGTAGAGAAAAGATAAAACCATAAAAGAAGATTGTATATTATGATAAAGAGTTACAAGATATATATAGAGAACAAGAAGGGTATATGGGTAAAGATGGGCAATCACCCAATAACCGAATAACCCAAATATTAATGATTTAACTTAACACTCCCCTTCAACCTGGAGCATAGACAACCAACATACCCAGCTTGTTACAAAAATTAGAAAACACCTAAGGCGAGATGGCTTTAGTAAGTAAATCAACTAACTGTTTCGAGGATGGTGTGAACTTAAACATAACCACCTTTTTGGTTCAAGCATCTCTGACAAAGTGACAATCAACTCAATGTGTTTGGTCCTTTCATGAAACACTAGGTTCTAGGCAATATAGATGGCAGATTGATTATCACAATGTATAGATATGCTCCAGACTGTCTGAAACCAAGCTCCATCAGTAAATTTTGTAACCACCATCTCACATGTCGTATGAGTCATAGCTCTATACTCAGCTTCAGCACTTGAGCGAGACATAACATCTTGTTTCTTACTCTCCCAGGTCACCAGATTTTCTCCAACAAAAGTGCAATAACCAGTAGTAGACTTTCTATACCCTCGATCACCAGCATACTCTGAATCAGAGTATCTAGAAATGCGTACATGTCCATGTTTTCTGTATACCAACCCTTTTCCTGGACAACTCTTGATGTAAGGTAGAATCCTCATCGCGGCTAACCAATGGGCTTCTCTGGGTTGATGCATGAATCTACTCAGAACTTTTACAACAAAAGTTATATCTGGTCTAGTCAATGTAAGAGATTAATTTCCCAATCAATCTCCTATATCTTCCTGAATCATCAAGTGTATGACTGTCATTAAATCATAAATCCACATTGGTTTTCATTAGTGTATTAGCAGGCTTGCATCTGAAAAATCTGTTTCCTCCAGAAGGTCAGAGCATACTTTCGTTGAGAAAGAAGTACACTTTATTTCTGATGTGCAACTTCTATTTCTAATGTCACAAAATGACGTTTGAGATACATCTTAGTCTCCACTATCCCAGCCGAGTCACTCCCAGTCAGCAGAATGTCATCAACATAAATGACCAGAACTATATGGCAGATCTTGTGCGCCAAACGAAGACAGAATGATCTGAATGATATCGGCGAAAGCCAATACCAGAAATGGTGAGACTGAGATTCTCAAACCACGCCCTTGGACTCTGCTTGAGTCCATATATAGCCTTTTATAGACGACAGACTTTAGTTTCCCCTGAGTGACATAACCTCTAGGTTGCTCCATGTATACTTTCTCCTGAAGATCCTCATATAAGAAGGTATTTTTGACATTCAGCTGGAACAATGGCCATGACAAGTTAACATCAATAGAGAATAGAATCCTGATAGAGTTTATCCTGGCAACTGGTGAGAATGTCTCAAAATAGTCGATACCATATGTCTGGGTATACCTTTTGGCCACGAGCCTGACCTTATATTTATCCATAGAATCATCTGGACGGTACGTTAGAGTAAATACCTAGCGACAACCAACAATCACCGCATCTGTTGGTGCTGAACCAACTCCCAAGTTTCTCTAGAAGTAAGAGCTTCCATCTCCTCATCCATAACCTGTTTTCAGGATCAATAAAACCTCTGTATAAGAGTTGGGTATAGCCTCAGAAGACAGAGAGAACAAACTGGCCAAAAGTAGGATTTAAGTTATCATAAGAGGCGAAATTAGAAACAGGGTAATCAGTGCAAGACCGTTTACCTTTTTGAAGGGCAATAGGAACATCAATATCAGAGAGAGAAGCTGATGGTGGAGGGGTAGGACCGTCTATAGGAGAAGGAATAGCCATAATATGTTTGGAGATAGGAACCTTTTGGTGATGAGTGTAGATATATCTGAAATCCCGTACTGACTTTGATGCAGGTGAATTTTTAGTTTCTGCTGGCCGTATTGACAAAGAAACAGTAGAGACAGGTGTAGGTAATGGCATAATTAGTGAAGGAGAAACAGTCTCAGATATGATGAGAAGAACCTGTGTAGAGAAATATAGAACAGGCTCAAAGAATGTAACATCGGCAGGCACTAAATATTTCTTAGAGGGATTATAGCACCGGAATTCTTTTTTGAGTTCTAGAATACCCAATGAATACACACTTTATAGATCTAGGAGATAACTTATCTAGTCCAGGAAACAAGTCTTGAACAAAACAAGTGCATCCAAAAACAGGGGGAGTCATGACGGGATTTTTGTTAGCATAAAGACAAGAAAATGGAGATCTTTTATTGAGAACAGAAGAAAACATCCTATTAATTAGATAGCAAGCACTTAACACAACATCAGATCATTAATATTTTGGAACACTCATATGGATCATTAAGGTTCTAGTAACATCCAAAATATGTCTATGTTTTCTTTCGACAACTCTATTTTGCTGGGATGTATGAAAACAAGAGGTCTGATGAATAATGTCATTTTTTGAACAAAAAATAGATACATCCTTTTGTTTACATATTTCAGGGCTAGTCACTACGAAACACACGAATAGAAGTAGAAAATTGATTTTTTTATTTCATTAAAGAAAGACTCAATTACGCTGGACACTTCTGACCTATCTTTTAAGAGATACAACCATGTTATGCGAGAGAAGTCATCAACAAAGAGCAAAAAATATCTAAAACCCTTAATAGAGGGCATACGATTAGGACCCCAAATATCAGAGTGAACCAACTCAAAAGGAGAACTATTACAACTATTGACTCGACTCGGAAATGTAGCACGATGATACTTACCTAACTCATAAGACTCACAACTTAAAGAAAAGATAGAGGACTTAACAGGAACAATAGACCGGATCTTTTGTAACGAAGGATGTCCCAAGCGCCAGTGCCACAGTAAAACAGGATCAGACTGACCTGCAACCAAGCCCGTAAGGGTCACTTGATCGTCCTAATAGTATATGCCGCCTTGCTCATGTCCCGAACCAATCTCCTTCCCAGTCGGTAGGTCCTGAAAACACAATAAGAAGGGGAAAATGTTATTTTTAAGTTATTTTGTTTAGTAAGCTGACTGATAGATAAGAGGCTAACAGGAAAACGTAGAACATAAAGGACATCAGTAAGGACCAAGAATGGAGTAGCCTGAACTACCCAATTACCTAGTACAAGTGAATGAATACCATCAGCAATTTTAACAAAAGGATGAGCAGTGGATATATTTAGGAAAATAAACTTTTGTGTAATATCTGTCATGTGGGATGAGGCTCCAGAGTCTAATATTCAGAGCTTTTTGAGGAGAGGCAGTATAGATGAAGCAGATGCATGAGTTGCTGAAAGATTGGTCTGAGAGAACTCTAGCTGTCGAAGTCGATCACACTCTTCCTGTGTCAGTACAACTGTGGAAGATCCAGGAATAGTGGTGAAAGTGGATAAATAGTTTCGAGAAGTGCTACGCGGAGCAGAAGAATTAGACTCAGATAGCTATGCTCACTCAGATCGACCAAATTTCTCCCAACACTTTTCGGAGATGTGATTACTGCGTCAACAGTGCCTACATTGCCGATGGTCTTTCTTAGAGCCACTCTGTTTGAATCAATACGAGCCACGTTCACCTTCAAATAAATCCACGTCCTCGTCTTCTAAAATCGCGGCAACGACCACTGCCACGTTCAGAAACCATCGCAGACTGCTCAATAGAAGGTGCAGAGGAAACATCAGCCCCAGCAGGTGCAGAGGAAACATCAGCTCCCGTGGATACTCGCATAACTCTTGAGAAAGTAGCAGTCAACGTGGTAATACTATCTCCTCCCAGAATCTGACCCCGCACCTGGGATCGTAAAGTGGAACTCAAGCTAGATAGAAACTTTGACACTGCAAGATTCTGACGATACCCCCTCAGAGTTGTCGCATCAGTAACAGACGGCTGATGCATCAACTCATCAATCAGACCTTTGACTTTATCATAGAACTCAGACACATATTTGTCTCCCTGTTTGAGTTCAAACATGCGCTCATAGATCTCGAACACCCTCGAGGATTCTTCTCATTTTCATACATGACCTTCAGTGTATCCCACATATCCTTAACAGTAGGCAGGAGCATGACACTACCACTAATCTTTTCCTCTAGATAGTTAAGAAGCCATGTCATCATGGAATAATTTTCAGTAAGCCAAGTCACGTATGTGGGATCCGTATCAGCAGATGAAGGTTGTAGGAGGTGAGCCAATTTGTTCTGAGCGCCAATCAATATGCGGAACGCCTGCACCCATAACAGGTAGTTGGAGCCATTCAACTTCAGTGGTCTCCAACCTTATCTTGGGGACAAATTTTAGCTATTGAAGAAGATGTCATAGTAGAAGATGAACTCGTAGTCTCAGAATAATATCCAGTCAGAGAAATCACCAGAAAGATAGCCAGTAGTAGTAAACAGCCAGTAATGAAGAAGAGCGTGTAACTTAGGTACCAGATAATAGCATATAGAGCTTTAATAAAATCAGATAAGATATAAAAATCTGATTTTTAAGTAGTAGACAGAGCAGATCTTATCAAATAAGGCTTGTAGAACATCAAAAGATCCAGATCAACTGTAAATAATAGTTCTGGATTGCTGGCGGCACAGTCTCAGCAAAAAACAGAGCCATGCGCTTTTAGCTATGGTGATTTTGGAGCAGTTTTGGTGATTTCTCTGGTTGGAAGCAGTTCCGGTGATTTTTCTGGTTTGGAGCAGTTTTGGTGATTTTTCTGAAGCAGTTTTGGAGCTAGACTGCTGGCGGCAATTCTAGAGCAGTCCAAAACTGTGCTGGCTGCAGTTCTAAACTGCTAGAGGCAGTGTTTTTGGGGGGCGGCAGGCCTTTGAGGGGGCGACAACTATTTGGAGAGATGGGAGAGGATTGTTGATGAAATTAAGGGAAGAAGATGGTGAATTTTTAGGTTTAGGGTTTCCCTTACTCTGATACCTTGTAGAGAAAGATAAAATCCTAAAAGAAGATTGTATATTATAATAAAGAGAGTTACAAGATATATATAGAGAACAAGGAGGGTATATGGGTAAAAATGGGTAATCACCCAATAACCCAATAACCTAAATATTAATGACTTAATTTAACAAACAATATGTAACACATTCTTAAAAATTACATGACACGTTTATCGTTATGTGGTCCGGCACAGCATGGTCCGACTTTATGATAGAAGTGATCTACACTATATCACCTAGATTCTGTATATATAGTCTTTATGTGGCATTACTGGAAAAATGAATTTAATTAGTGTTTCATTCAGTTATCCACAATATTATTGACCAAGTAGTTTTATTGTCCTCAATTCCTATAATTGAATATCTTAAATTACAAAATAAATAGACTCAAACAGACAGTTTTCTAGAAGAATATTACTTGTTTAGATATATTTATCTAAACTCTAGAGATGTAATTTATAGATATTTTTTATATTTGTGACTTAGTTTCAGTTTGGTAAACAAGTAAGAAAGTGCATAGAAAGTGACCAGTTTCTGAAAATATACTTTTGTTTAGCATTAAGGGGAGGTTTTGGCATAAGGGAGCGAATAGGAAAGTGGAAAAGTGGGAAAGTTAATGATTTTTGACCTATAAAATGTTTTGATGATCCAAGTGAAAAGTTTAAAAAAGATGCTAACTGGTGTCCATGTACAAAAAACGTCATTACTAGGCAAGTGTGATATCAGACTGATGTGAAACGGTGTATGCGTGTGAATCAAAAATCAGTGATAAACAAAATTTCGCTATATTCCATCAAGAAAATGATCTTGGGTAAAAAAATAGTTAAAAATTATATGCAAACTGATGAATTTTAAAAAAAATGTGTAATCACAGTGGTACCGTTTTAAATCTAATATATACTGATGCAACTACTCAGCTACAATGACAAAACTTGTATAATCAATATTATAATCAACAAACATATGGAAAACAGAATATGACAGTCTCGTAATATAGTGACAGCAGATTAAATTGATAATAAAATAATAGAGTATAGTTATCAACCTACAAATAAATAGTCCGTGTTGAGAAAATTACCTACTGAGAATCACAGAAATCTCAATGACCTGTAGTGGGTACTGATGCGAAACTCTCATCGTCATGATCATAACGGTACGAAGATTGCCTGAATCGGACTCTGGATGTGCTAGTTACGGACTGAAACAAAATTTTATGCTAACGAGCATGTTCTGTTGCTTCTGTATCCGCTACTGTTCACGCGAGTCTGGGTTGAATTACTGTAGCAAGCGGGTTTTAACTTAAACCCAAAATTTCTTCTCCTTTCCTGAATGCACTATGGTTGCGGGTTCGGGTTTGATTTTGAATTTGAAACCCAAACTGAACTTAACTTGAACCCAATTATTTGTTCCTTCTTTTCTTCTTCTTTGCAGGTGGTGAACAGGAGGGAGGCGGCGACCTTGGCTCTGCTTACGTGCGAGCAGCAGGGCAACGCTAAAGTGGAAGCGGCGACGGCGGTGGTCCAGTGGACTTTGCGGTGACGATTGGTTGATGGAAGAGGGTTGGGTTTGTTGGGTATTGAAAGGAGAGGAAATGAGAAAATGGGTTGTGGGGTTCTCGCTGGTCACGATGTGGGTGAAAGCTTGGGGGTGCTGTCACTGATGGAGGAGATGGGATTATGCGCGGTGGGTTTAGGTGGAGGGTGAGGGTGGTGGTGATACTGTCGGTTGTTTAGGGAAGAGAGGGAGATGGGATGGGTTTGCTGTTGGGTTGCTTGACAAGGAGAGAAGATGTACAAGGGATAGTGGCAGCTAAGGGAGAAGGAAAGGGGAGAGAGAATAGATTAGGATTTTCTTAAAGAGATAAGATTGGAACAAGTCTCAAACAAATGAGATAGCAAATTTATCACAATAAACTTCAAATTCTTCATTAAGTATTTCAATTAATCCAAGAGTTGCAAATTTGTAGTTCCAAACCACAACCGATGTGGTAGTAAATAAAAAGAAAATACAATATCTAACTCCTAATAAATCAAAACACAACTAAAAGATAAAATTGCATAAAAGAAAATACACAGCCTTCAGCTGCTAAAGTTAATCTGGACTTGAGTTCTTTCGCCTGCTTCAGCACTTGATGTCCGCGTCATTCTCCTCAGGTGGAGAAGACTTGACCCCATCGAGTCAGGTGGAATAATGCTCCCACGCTGCTGGATTAACCCGCTGCAAATCACCTTGATATGGTTGTGAGTTAACAGTCAGTGCTTTTCCTTTACTGCGGTTCAAGTACTTGTGAGTTCCACCAACTTTGGTGGTAGTAGTCTCATCCTTAAAAACTTTATCAACCTTCTCTGCTGTAATGAGATGAGTATCTGAGGGGTAAGTGGGAGTCTCTTAGAGTGGCTTAGGGGAAGATTTGACAACCAATGTGCTACAATCAAAACCCTTGTAATCCACTAGGTCATTAACATTAAAAGTACAACTAATGCCATAATCTTTCGAAAGATGTATAACATAAGTATTGTAATTCAGTTTATTTAGGGTCTTGAAAGGTCCAGCACTGCGGACATGCAACATCTTAACAGTTCTCGAAGAAAACCATTTTGAATAAATTCAAACCATCACATAATCGCTTACATTAAAAGTTTTAAATATTTTTTACTGTCATTTCGCAAAGTAGGCTTCACATTGATTTGTTTATTTTCATCACTGTTCTTTGTGTAGTTCGTGCACGTGCTTGTGTGATGCAAATTCTTATGTAAACTCGAATGCGCTATAGCGGGATGGTTTCGGCAGTAAGGGAGGAAGCGGTTTGCGGACTAGGGTATGCATGATTAGTGGAAGATAGGGAGGGAACAATAGCAATAACAGATGGAGAAGGTGGAGTTGGCAGCCAAGTCAAAGTGGATATCTGCTTGGGTTATCCAGTCTTGAGTTTCAAGGATAGTAACTTAATTTGGTTATCCTCATACTCAAATTGACACATGTTGGATCGATCGTAAATGGTGACATTTTTTGTCGAACAACCATGGTCTGCCTAATATGACTTGACCCACGCTCATTGTAACGCCCCGATCCCACGGATACGGGGACGTCACTGCGACGTATATACGCAGGTCAGAAGGTGCCCCCACGTACATACGCTAAGCATCAGTAAAGGCAAGAATCAGAGTACGGAAGCAAATGGTGCATTATACATTCCAACACATGAGTACAATTACAAAGTTATCACCAGAAGTGATCCAACATTACATGAATATTACATCACTGATATGCGCAAATGCGGGAATACATGAAAATGTACAAGTATGAACAGTATAAAAGGCACTCACGAGTTTTACTAAAAGGAAACTCGAGAGGCACACAGGGGCTTGGAAGGATGGAGCTCTGGATGATCGGCTGGGGATCCACGCTACCGCTGCGCCACTCTGGTCCACAACAGGGAGAATCTACACGCTCCAAGCTCCAAGACCTGGACGTGAGGTCCAGGGGAGTCAGTGACACTCCCCAGGCGAGTAGTACCAATACCAAGTGGCGAAGCAGGATGAGCACAAGTGTGCATATAACAAATGATATCAAGTAAGAAGTACTCAGGAGGCAGGCAGGTTAGAGCAGGTATGAACAGGTATAGCATAATAATCATAAAACAGGAAATCCGATATAAAGCCGGTTACAAGCAAAACTGATTGTATAAGCTTAGGTCACGGCTCTAAGAGACTAGTACATCGAAGGAATAATCCAAACAAGGAAACCTTCATCTATATACCTTTATCTCATATCATCGTAATCCAAGCACATACAACCCGAGTTACAAAGTAGTCATAACAGGAACACATAACAGGCATGACAGGGATACATAACGGGAATCATAACATGCATAGCAGGTGTAACAGGAATCATAACAGGAGTAGCATGTGTCACAACAGGCATCGTTATTATTATTACTCGTCTGACCCATATATCTAGGTATTTGTCCAGGTGTACATCCTAACACACATACATCCATATATAAGCAAGGCGAGGGTTGTTACCGGAAGTAGATGAAGAACTAATAGAGCTTCTTATAGTAGTTCCCATACACCTGGGACCAGTTTGGAGGCCCTAAGTCCCCCTAACACGCATCTCCTGTGGGCCCTGAGTCCCACTAACACGTACCGCCAATATTTTATTCCATTACTATAAGCAAGGTATCATTCCGGCATCCATCACTTCCTCCCATTCCCCATACAAGTTGTCATTTTTATGGCTTATCAATATTATCAGATTACGGGAATAACTGGACATAACAGGAAAAGGCCCTACAGATTCAAGAGGTGGCCCCCACAGATTCAAGAGGTGGCCCCCACCGTGTGATGTGGCACTTTGTTCCATGTGGCACTTTGTTCTGAGGGGATGGATTCTAGAGGTGGCCCCCACAGATTCAAGAGGTGGCCCCCACCGTGTGGTGTGGCACTTTGTTCCGTGTGGCACTTAGTTCCATTCAGAATAACAAGACAGGATTCCGTAAACATGATAATCACAAAGTCAAGTACATCATGCTGGGTGTTAAGTGATAGCATGACAGGATGGTGATATTTAACAAGCAACCAATCATGATAAGAGATTGATAATAGTCTGGTGGTAGATGATAACAATCAATTGCCAAGTAAAATACATGGGTTAAATGGAAGCATGAAACTGATAGGTCGGAAGTAACGACATGGCAGGTGGTAACATAGAAGTAACCCAAGATCAACGACCACGAAGGGTCGGCCAAGCATGGTATGCGATAAAGAAGTAAGAATAGCACAGGCATGATACAAGTATAAGAATGAAACAAGCAGTTGCATGGTAATACATAGACATGGAAATATGAAGTGACAAGAGGAGATATACATCAAGTAATGAGTCATGAAGTATCAGTCATGAAGCACAAGTAAGAATAATATATTGCACATGCACCAAGGATAAGATCCAGATTCAAGAAAGAAATCAACTATAACAGACAGCCAAAGTTAGTCGACTAGGTGAAATAGGTAGTCGACTAATAAAGGGGTTAGTCGACTAATAGTCTGGTATAGTCGACTAAAACTGGGTTCCAGAGAGTTGGAATCTGGTTTCAGGAAAAGTTAGTCGACTAGGGTAGAATGGGTAGTCGACTAACAGTGATCTCAAGTCGACTAACAGATACGTTAAGTCGACTAATACTGAGTAACAGAGAGTTGAGTTTTGGTTTCAGGAAAAGTTAGTCGACTAGGATAGAATGGGTAGTCGACTAACAGTGATCTATAGTCGACTAATAATTAAGGTAAGTCGACTAAAACTGTGTTCCAGAAAAGGTTACGTTTCAAATAAGGGTTTCAAGTCGACTAATTCCTAGGTCAAGTCGACTAATCGACTGGAAACAGCACACAGAACAGATTTGTGATGGTTTGTTTGATGATCAAATAACATGATTTTGAAGATACAAATATACAAGATATGTAAACACCAATATGCTAGGAATTAGCCATGTCTTGGTGAGTAGAAATACTCACATAGATCGGTTACTTGAAGCTTTACGAGTTCGGAAGGATCGCGGTTGACAATTATCACCAACTTGATCCTCTACGATATAGCCGACAAAGAAAGCTACGATCCCAATTCCAAAGTAGTGGTAGTTGAAGAGGAGATGGAGACTTAGGTGAGCTTTTGGAGTTGGTGGTGGAGTTTGAGATGGAGGAGGATTTTGGTGGAGACAAATTCTTTGGTGAAGTGAAGAGAAAAAGAAGTAGAAATGAAAAGGAAATGTTTATATAGGATTTTGATTTTGTGAAGGAGGTGCAAATAAGATAGAAGAGAGGGGGTTTTTGCAAATAGGGAGGTGAGGTGTCCCTCTTTTGGCCACTTGGCCGGCCATGGAAGAGAGAGAGAAAGAGGGGCATTAATGAGGAAGTTGGTGGAAGAGTGTGGAAGAAAATGGAATTTTGGAATAGATTGGGATTTTGGAAAATGGAATTCTTGTGGATTGTGGAGGAAGGAAGAGAAATAAGGAAAAAGGAAAAAGGAAAAAGGAAAAGAAATGATAAAGAGAAGATATTCTCTTTGACTAGAAAAATGAAAATATTGGAAACATAGATTTCCGGGTTTAAGTCGAGGATACGGAAAACATTTCGGAAAATACCGAAATCGTCCCGAAATCAAGTATCTCGGAACGACTCGCAAATTATACCAAAAATCAATAATAATATTTTAAGACTCATAGTGAAATCCGTTTTAAGAAATACTTTATACTTTTAAAACTAAAAATCTCGGAATCAGTTAGCTACCGACTCCGGTGGAATTTTCATAAATTCATAAAATTCTCAGAAAAAGTATTTAGGTAGAAAATATTATACTAAGAAATAATGCCTAAAAGACTTTCTAGAAATTCCCAACTGTTTGTAAATTAAAAATTCGAGAATCGATCAGCGACACTGGTCGACACCGGTTTTGAAGATTTTCATTTAAATCAGGAAAATTCCAGAAAATCATAGAAAATATATAATGTTGGAAAATGATATTAAAATTAAAATCGGTCAAATACAGAAGGTAAATCGAAAAATACGATCGAAAAACTGAATACGCAACTAAGTACGTATTCCGGGAGCGGGGTGTTACAATCCATCCACCTTACAAAAAATTGCGTCCTCGCAATTTCGTTAAGGGGGTAAATTGAACACAAGGAGGACAATGGTGGAATCAAAGGCTTCATAAAACCAAAACAGGGGAAAGTTGGAAGGGATTAGAAATCAAAGGAAAGATGATCAAGAAAATAGATAACTCTGTACTTGTAGTTGGAATGTATAACCAAGACTCATGCATTCCAGTTGCAAATTGCTTTACCATTAATTTGCCATCTGGACGTACTGAGGAAGTTAGAGCCTAGGCTCTGATACCATCCTGTAACGCCCCGATCCCACGGATACGGGGACGTCACTGCGACGTATATACGCAGGTCAGAAGGTGCCCCCACGTACATACGCTAAGCATCAGTAAAGGCAAGAATCAGAGTACGGAAGCAAATGGTGCATTATACATTCCAACACATGAGTACAATTACAAAGTTATCACCAGAAGTGATCCAACATTACATGAATATTACATCACTGATATGCGCAAATGCGGGAATACATGAAAATGTACAAGTATGAACAGTATAAAAGGCACTCACGAGTTTTACTAAAAGGAAACTCGAGAGGCACACAGGGGCCTGGAAGGATGGAGCTCTGGATGATCGCTGGGGATCCACGCTACCGCTGCGCCACTCTGGTCCACAACAGGGAGAATCTACACGCTCCAAGCTCCAAGACCTGGACGTGAGGTCCAGGGGAGTCAGTGACACTCCCCAGGCGAGTAGTACCAATACCAAGTGGCGAAGCAGGATGAGCACAAGTGTGCATATAACAAATGATATCAAGTAAGAAGTACTCAGGAGGCAGGCATGTTAGAGCAGGTATGAAAATCTTCAAAACCGGTGTCGACCAGTGTCGCTGATCGATTCTCGGATTTTTAATTTACAAACAGTTGGGAATTTCTAGAAAGTCTTTTAGGCATTATTTCTTAGTATAATATTTTCTACCTAAATACTTTTTCTGAGAATTTTATGAATTTATGAAAATTCCACCGGAGTCGGTAGCTAACTGATTCCGGGATTTTTAGTTTTAAAACTATAAAGTATTTCTTAAAACGGATTTCACTATGAGTCTTAAAATATTATTATTGATTTTGGTATAATTTGCGAGTCGTTCCGAGATACTTGATTTCGGGACGATTTCGGTATTTTCCGAAATGTTTTCCGTATCCTCGACTTAAACCCGGGAATCTGTGTTTCCAATATTTTCATTTTTCTAGTCAAAGAGAATATCTTCTCTTTATCATTTCTTTTCCTTTTTCCTTTTTTCTCTTCCTTCCTCCACAATCCACAAGAATTCCATTTTCCAAAATCCCAATCTATTACAAAATTCCATTTTCTTCCACACTTTCACCAACTTCCTCATTAATGCCCCTCTTTCTCTCTCTTCCATGGCCGGCCAAGTGGCCAAAAGAGGGACACCTCACCTCCCCTATTTGCAAAAACCCCCCTCTCTTCTATCTTATTTGCACCTCCTTCACAAAATCAAAATCCTATATAAACATTTCCTTTCATTTCTACTTCTTTTTCTCTTCACTTCACCAAAGAATTTGTCTCCACCAAAATCCTCCTCCATCTCAAACTCCACCACCAACTCCAAAAGCTCACCTAAGTCTCCATCTCCTCTTCAACTACCACTACTTTGGAATTGGGATCGTAGCTTTCTTTGTCGGCTATATCGTAGAGGATCAAGTTGGTGATAATTGTCGACCGCGATCCTTCCGAACTCGTAAAGCTTCAAGTAACCGATCTATGTGAGTATTTCTACTCACCAAGACTTGGCTAATTCCTAGCATATTGGTGTTTACATATCTTGTATATTTGTATCTTCAAAATCATGTTATTTGATCATCAAACAAAACCATCACAAATCTGTTCTGTGTGCTGTTTCCAGTCGATTAGTCGACTTGACCTAGGAATTAGTCGACTTGAAACCCTTATTTGAAACGTAACCTTTTCTGGAACACAGTTTTAGTCGACTTACCTTAATTATTAGTCGACTATAGATCACTGTTAGTCGACTACCCATTCTATCCTAGTCGACTAACTTTTCCTGAAACCAAAACTCAACTCTCTGTTACTCAGTATTAGTCGACTTAACGTATCTGTTAGTCGACTTGAGATCACTGTTAGTCGACTACCCATTCTACCCTAGTCGACTAACTTTTCCTGAAACCAGATTCCAACTCTCTGGAACCCAGTTTTAGTCGACTATACCAGACTATTAGTCGACTAACCCCTTTATTAGTCGACTACCTATTTCACCTAGTCGACTAACTTTGGCTGTCTGTTATAGTTGATTTCTTTCTTGAATCTGGATCTTATCCTTGGTGCATGTGCAATATATTATTCTTACTTGTGCTTCATGACTGATACTTCATGACTCATTACTTGATGTATATCTCCTCTTGTCACTTCATATTTCCATGTCTATGTATTACCATGCAACTGCTTGTTTCATTCTTATACTTGTATCATGCCTGTGCTATTCTTACTTCTTTATCGCATACCATGCTTGGCCGACCCTTCGTGGTCGTTGATCTTGGGTTACTTCTATGTTACCACCTGCCATGTCGTTACTTCCGACCTATCAGTTTCATGCTTCCATTTAACCCATGTATTTTACTTGGCAATTGATTGTTATCATCTACCACCAGACTATTATCAATCTCTTATCATGATTGGTTGCTTGTTAAATATCACCATCCTGTCATGCTATCACTTAACACCCAGCATGATGTACTTGACTTTGTGATTATCATGTTTACGGGAATCCTGTCTTGTTATTCTGAATGGAACTAAGTGCCACACGGAACAAAGTGCCACACCACACGGTGGGGGCCACCTCTTGAATCTGTGGGGGCCACCTCTAGAATCCATCCCCTCAGAACAAAGTGCCACATGGAACAAAGTGCCACATCACACGGTGGGGGCCACCTCTTGAATCTGTGGGGGCCACCTCTTGAATCTGTAGGGCCTTTTCCTGTTATGTCCAGTTATTCCCGTAATCTGATAATATTGATAAGCCATAAAAATGACAACTTGTATGGGGAATGGGAGGAAGTGATGGATGCCGGAATGATACCTTGCTTATAGTAATGGAATAAAATATTGGCGGTACGTGTTAGTGGGACTCAGGGCCCACAGGAGATGCGTGTTAGGGGGACTTAGGGCCTCCAAACTGGTCCCAGGTGTATGGGAACTACTATAAGAAGCTCTATTAGTTCTCCATCTACTTCCGGTAACAACCCTCGCCTTGCTTATATATGGATGTATGTGTGTTAGGATGTACACCTGGACACATACCTAGATATATGGGTCAGACGAGTAATAATAATAACGATGCCTGTTGTGACACATGCTACTCCTGTTATGATTCCTGTTACACCTGCTATGCATATTATGATTCCCGTTATGTATCCCTGTCATGCCTGTTATGTGTTCCTGTTATGACTACTTTGTAACTCGGGTTGTATGTGCTTGGATTACGATGATATGAGATAAAGGTATATAGATGAAGGTTTCCTTGTTTGGATTATTCCTTCGATGTACTAGTCTCTTAGAGCCGTGACCTAAGCTTATACAATCAGTTTTGCTTGTAACCGGCTTTATATCGGATTTCCTGTTTTATGATTATTATGCTATACCTGTTCATTTAAATCAGGAAAATTTCAGAAAATCATAGAAAATATATAATGTTGGAAAATGATATTTAAAATTAAAATCGGTCAAATACAGAAGGTAAATCAAAAATACGATCGAAAAACTGAATACGCAACTAAGTACGTATTCCGGGAGCGGGGTGTTACACTCATAGTGATCCCATCACACTATATATTGTTTTTTAATGATTGAAATTGACGACTGGGAGAAGACATCGTTCTTTGACCTCAAGTACCGTGGGGTCAATCCAAGACGCTTTGAATTGGTAGGGGTAGGTACAACCTCTAATCCAAAATATTTGAGCGATTTGGACGGTATTGCGTTGATACAACTTTCACTGTTCACAATCACTTTACAACTCTTATCTCTAATTTTGGTGAACGCGTGAAAGGTAGCACCTTTTCTCTAATCGTCTTTTCAGTTGGTGGGGAAGAGACATTTAACAACAGATAAGCGAGTTGACGGTTTTTGATTAATACAATTGAGATCAACATCATCACTTGTGGGCTCTTCATCAGTTTTAGATTTTCTCCCTTAAAGATGTACACATCAGAGTGACTCAGTGGTTTCGGTAGGTGCTCCATTTATATTGGTGATTCTGACGAGACCAGGGCAACTTGCAGCTAAGTATCCGTAACTTTGACATTTGTAGCACTTGGTTTTGAAACTAACTTTGGAGGACTCTTGTTTCTGTTGTCCCGTTCAAGATTCTTGCCTTTAATGTCATCCCTATGTGAATGAGTTTGGGTACTAGACCTGTTGGGTTAGGGATATGGGGACAATCTAGACATTGAAGCCCTGTAACCTTGACTCTTAGAAGTGTGAGTGGTCCTAGCAGAATCTAGATCTTAGACTAACGTGTATGCTGTCTCTAAAACTACTCTTTGAAGTGTGAGTGGTCCTAGCAGAATCTAGATCTTAGACTAACGTGTATGCTGTCTCTAACTCGTCGACTCCTTTAGATAATGGTTTAGTTCGTAGGTTATCTCTAAGACAAGCTCTAAATCTAGAAAAAAAAATTGAGCTCCACCTTCCTTATGGAGGGTACTGCATCTGATGAGAAATTCATCGAATTTCTCGATGTGTTCCTTGGCAGATTTGTTACCTTGAGTGTGTTGGTGCCAATTGTCTTTGAGACGAGCATTAAATGATGGTATCATATACTTTGTTTTTAGCTCTTCTTTTATCCTATCCGATGTGTCAATCGGTGGTCGACCTTGGTTGCACGCCTATTTTCTAAATTGGTCCAATACTGACTAGCTTGGCCAAACAGTTTCATTGTAGTGCACTTAACTTTTCTAAACTCAGTGAGTTCGTACCATGTGAAATAACTGTCTAATTAAAATATCCAATTTGTGAAAAAACTGGTCATGATGTCCAACAAAACAACGTTAGTGACATTGATCTTAATGCTTCGGGATTGGGTGGATTATCGGTGCTGTTACATCGGTTGTTTTTTGATGGGGTTTGATCACCTGTGGCTTCCACTCTGGTCAGCCTTTCTTCGAGTGTCAAGGCTTCTAGTTTAGCATTTATCTCGGCGAATATAGCTGCAATCTGCTGGGGATCTATTGGGGAGGTGTGAGACTCTCCTAGACTCTTCTAATAGATATGGGTGACCATTACGAGAGGGCATGCACTACACAAAATCTAAATGAGGATGAAGAGATGCAATCTAAATTAAATGTTTTTAAAAATCTAAATGCAAATTTTTTTGGCAAGAAAGTAGTAAAATTTTCTAGTAAATGCCTACGTGATGCATATCTTATCTTAACCGTGCTCTGATACCAAAATGATCTGAAACAGTGTATGCGTGTGAATCAGAATCAGTGATAGAACAAAACTTCACTACATTCTATCAACAAAACGATCTTGGGTAGGAAAATAGTTAAAACTAATATGCAAACAGATGGATTTTAACAAAATGTGTAGTCACAATGGTACCATTCTAAATCTAAAATATACTGATGCAACTATTTAACTACGATGTTAGAGCTTCTATAATCAATATTATGATCAGCAAACATAGGGCAAGCAGCATTTCACAATCTGACAATATAGTGGTAGCATATTAAATAGATAAAATAATAGAGAATAGTAATCAACCCACAAATAAATAGATCGTGTTGAGAAAATTACCTACTAAGAATCACAGGAATCTCAGTGACCTGTAGTGGGTACTGATGCGAAGCTCTCGTCGTCACGATCGTAACGGTACGAAGATTGCTGAATCGAACTCCGGATGTGCACGTTACAGATTTAAATAGAACCTTGCGCTAACGGGTCTGTTTTGTTGCTTCTGGCTCCGCTACTTGTCACGCGGGTCTGGATTGAATTACTGTAGCAAGCGGGTTTTAAGTTAAAACCCAAAATTTCTTCTCCTTTCTTGAATGCACTGTGGATGCGGGGTCGGGTTTGGTTTCGAATTTGAAACTCAAATTGAACTGAACTTGAACCCAATTACTTGTACCTTATTTTCTTCTTCTTGTAGGTGGTGAACAGGAGGGAGGCAGCGGCCTTGGATCTGCTCACGTGCGGGCGGCATGGCAACGCGAGTGGAAGCGGCGACCGCGGTGATCCAGGCGGTCTTTGCGGTAGCGATTGGTTGATGGAAGAGGGCTGGGATTATTGGGTGTTGAAAGGAGAGGAAAGGAGAAGATGGGTTGTGGGGTTCTCGCTGGTCTCGATTTAGGTGGTAGCTTGGGGGTGTTGTCGACTGAAGGAGAATGAGGTGGGATTATGCGCGACGGGTTTAGGCAGAGGGTGAGGGTGGTGGCAATATTGTGAGTTGTTTGAGGAAGAGAGAGGGAGATAGGATGGCTTTGTTGTTGTGTTGCTTGATAACAAGGAGAGAAGATGAACAAGGGAGGGATAGTGGCGGCGACTGAGGAAGAAGGAAAATGGAGAGAGAATAGATTATGTTTTTTTTTAAAGATATAAGATTGGAACAAGTCCCAAACAAATGAGATAACAAATTTATCACAATAAACTTACGTCAAATTCTTCATTAATTATTCTGACTAATCCAAGAGTATATAAATAGACTTTACAAATTTGTAGTTCCAAACCACAACCGATGTGATACTAAATAAAAAGAAAATACAATATCCAACTCCTAATAAATCAAAGCACAACTAAAAGATAAAATTATATAAAAGAAAATACATAAAGCCTTCACCTGCTAGAGTTAATCTGGACTGGAGTCCTTTCGCCTGCTTCAGCACTTGATGTCCACATCACAAGCATTAGAGAGGGGTAAGTTGGATCAAAGTGTTTAGAAATATCAAAAGCATATAGGAGATTTTCTATTTGAGAGGGGTAACTGGTTTCCATGTACAAAAATGTCATCACTAGGCAAATGTGATTTCAGGCATTAAAGGGGTGGGTAAGTTGGATCAAAGTGTTTAGAAATATTAAATACATATCGGAGATTTTGTATTTTGAAAGTGAGCCACTTCCTCATTTTCCTCCCCCCTCTATGCTGCCAAGCTAAGTTGGTTTTGATTGAGAATGTGAGTTGCAGCGTTCAACTTCTTGTTCACAATAAGAACATTAGTTTCAGTTTAAACATGCAACCCCTGCAGGCACGTGGATGGAACTCCAAAGAGATAAAAGAAGAATAGGTCTGGAACAATACAATTACACTAGATACGGGGTAAACCCCAAATTCATTAAATAGTATTACAAGCCAATCCTGGAACAATATTACTTCAATCATGAATCTGCGTGTCAAGTCAAATTTTGGTTGGAAAGGGTGGAATATTTCCTAATGTTGCAGTAGCCCATTAGTGTGGTTTATTTTTCAAAGAGACACATCACATAGTATAGCTTTTATAAATTGCTTAGTAATTAGTGACGTTTGAAAAGAATTAATTCGAGCTTTTCTTTTCCCTTCCTAATTCTTGTAAGAGAAATGTTTTTTTTCATGCCTACAACCTATACATTTCTCTATACAAAAGCAATGTATGTGGCTTTCACCATCCACAAGAAAGGAATAGTGTGAGGGGCCATGAATGTTATTCTTGTGTCAAGAGAACTTGAGCTGCAAACTATAATTTAGATTTGGCTGCAAATCTTTTTAGTGCAAATTACATGACCTTTAATGCTTGAAGTTGAAAATCCAGCAAAACAACATTCATATGCCCTTTCTTTGAAGATGTTTGTGGCAATGCCAACTTAGAAGTCCGCACATTACTTTACAAATTGGATATTTTGATGTGGAAATTCTTTTATTGGTGTATGACCTCAATGATGCAAAGACGAGCAAAAGTTTTGCTCAGAGAAAGATCAGTTCATTATCTGTTATGATTGGCTTTTGTTGCAAGAGCATTATTCAAATCAGATTTTGAGCTTCGTGCAGCATTGTCAATTAATTTTTTTAACTAAGAGGGGACTTAAATCAGATGCACATTGGAGATTGCCTCCTTAAAATTTTGCAATCATCCTAATTTTCAGTAGTCTCTTCTGATGTTTTCCATTTTCTTTAATGCAGAGCGGGGCAGCAACTATGAGGAAGACCATTGGTGTGCTGATTGCGGGGTTTCTCTTCGCCGTGGCTTCAGTGGCTGTCTAGATTTCTATTGTAGACAATAGAGAACAGAGTTTATTCAGCTTCATTTTGTTTCTCTATTTTGTGTTCAGTGGTGGCTCAGCTATAGTTTATGTACTTAAAACATTGTCATGGGCCCTCCTGTTCTTTAAATTTTTTTTGCTGTTGGGGGTTATTAGAGAGAGGGAGATGATGTAGTTTTTCACTGTATTTGGACACAATTCATTTCTTCCTGTGATTCTCATCTACTGCTACTGCTTCACTTGTTAGGAATATAGAGAGAGAGAGCGATAAGTATTCTTGATGGCTCTGATGGAACTGGAATACAAATTACTGACTCTATAGACGGCTTGATCAGATAGAAATTAGAGGATCCACCCCATCTTACTTATTTTCCATTCTTCACATCATTTGGATACCCTACAAGAGCATTTTAGAATTTTATATCTACCGGAAAAGTTAGAATTTTACATAAGATTTATTGTTTCTAGCGTGCAGTTTTACGCGAGTTTCATTCTCTCGAGTGTGTATTTTTTCCACTGAGTTTGTGTTGCTGGCTTGGAAGGTTTTCACATGGTCATATGATGGAAGTGATGAAGTGAGGTTCATTATCATTTTTATCATTTTTCAGTCATTTATTCTGTACCAATTAAAGTTGATGTACTTTGTTCTACATAGATTTGAATGCATTGTGAAATGACTCTTGATATCAACTCTTTTTCACATATTGGATTCTATATATCTTCAGTTTGTTTGCCTCGGACCTGACATGTGCAAGCGCTCCACCCCGCTTATCCTGGTCCTTCACCATCTACTCCAGTAACAAAGTGCTGAGTAACCTGTATTGTATCATAGACTATATATAGTTAAAAATCTCAATGATTCGACAAAATGGCTGGCGATTATTTTGTTTTATGACCTTGCAAGGGATCTAGATGATATGTGATAGCATTTCAAAGAACATGTGAAGAACAGTAAAATAAGTAAGATTCGAAGAACTTCGAGCTATTTATGACTAGTAAGTGATCAGTCCACATCGTCATGGACCTCTTCCAAGCAATGTATGAATAGCAATGAACCACCCTTATTCTTAATTCTTTGGCCTGGTTTACAAACACTGACGGTCATTTTGAAACCCTTCAACATTCTTCTCAATTCCACATCCATAATAACTAGTTTGGTCTCAACATCAAGCTTGGAAACGTTACAATTGCAAAACTTCCCCCCATCATCCTTTGAAATTTTATGGTTGTTAAAAAATCTCAACCAAAGAAACCCTTTAACTCGTCATAAAAATTCAACATTAACCAACTTGTTTTTTAACTAACTTGATTTTAGCAGAGATTTTTTTTTACATTCAAAATTATCTTTGATTTACCCGAATAGCTCGGCGTATAAAGAATCCCATGTGCAAATAAAAAAATAGTTAATTTATATAGCATAAAATCCATAAAAACAACAATAAAGCCTTTGCCTCAAATGTGACAA
>JAVJIF010025472.1:0-69948 GCA_038442645.1 Agave tequilana | reverse complement strand
TATCCACAATTATGTATTCTACAATGCCTAGTTTCCCAGTCCCAAATCATATCTCCACAATGTTCATCTCGAGATATACAATGTTGTAGTATACCAGCAATTTCCATTTCAGATTGCTTCGATGTCCCTGTACCTGTATATCTGAGGCCGTTCCAGTCAGAGCTTGCATTTGTACGGTCTGCTGCTGTTATTTCCCTTCCAAGCAGTTTGTCATTGTTCCTGGAGGGTCGGCGTCTGTCAGCTATGGCCTATGACATAAAGCAGTATATTTATATGCAATCAGGAATTTGATGATACAGCGTGCACATGGCAATATTTGATATGCGTATTTGAAGTTTCTTCACAAGGAAAAATATGAAATTAACGTGCAAGATAAACAACTATTCTTTTGAAAGAAGATGCAGTATTCAGTTTCCAACCTCGAGATGTATACCCTAAATCATTCCTTTAATTTCCTTAATCCGATGATGTTCCCATTGAAATGGCCCCAAAAGAACAGATAGACGATCAAGAGATCTATATATCACATCTTTAAGCAAAACATGCAACAGTTTCAAGCAGAGGACTGCGTTTAATTGAAATTCAGCAAGGTTAGATGACTGTCATAAAAGTATATGATGTTCACAACAACCCTCGCTTAATCTGTGGAAAGAAGTCGATGCATATTTTGAATGAACAAGAAGAATAACTCCTATTATCCCTACTGAGTAGAAAATCCGTCTAAACATCCTGCGTTGGATCCATGACCTTTCCAGGATAAGTACTCTGACACAATCCCACAAGCCTAGTAATTGTTTACTATATCGATACTTTCTATCTTCTTGAGAGCCTTTCATCATTTAAATCATATAATCAAACTTGATGAAATACAATTAAATGTCCTTGTATCCCAAATGTCAGACACCAATAAAATTATCAAAGTAAAAAAATAAAAAATAACTAGTAAAAGAAACTCAGGCCAATAAAATTATCAAAGTAAAAAAAAAAAAATAACTAGTAAAAGAAACTCAGGCCATATTCACATTTGGGCATGGATAGGATCAGGATCAGGATCAGCATAAAGAAATGGTAAATATACACAGGTATTTGTGCTTAATTTTTGCAACTATTCTTCATGGAAAGAGAAACAAGGGACATGGGTTAATTCAATACATAAGATCAGCATGGGAAAATGGGAACACTTTACAAGTATTTTGTACTTACAGCTTGAACAACTATTCTTGAGGAAAAGGGAAAGAAGCAGTACTACTTAATTCAATACCCAGAGGATAATTGGGGAGTAAAGAACTGAAATAGAACCAACTGTGACTTGTATTTGACCACAGAAGTTAGACTTAGCGTGGTTTAGTCATCAGCTCGTTACTGTTTGAAGCAACAAAATTTTGTTTGGGTCTGCATTTTTAGGAATTCAAAATTATTATTGCACATTTGCTATCTTAACTTGCTAAAATAAAGCACATTAGAAAGCGTAGACACTATGACTCCCTGATATAATTGTATCAAATACAAACCCAATATATCGTATATGTCGCATGTGTGTTTATCCAGGTACTTACTAAAAAAATGGAGATACGAAAATAGAATAAGCTGAAGATACTGGTTTTTAATTTCAACGCTATTATTTCTTATGCAAGCTTGTTGGACTTTATAATCTTATCTGGACCTGTAATGCACTCAGATGTTATGTGTTTGTTAGTTGACATGTTTCTATCGTGTGTATAATTTTATTTGTTATTCAGGCTTCTACTTGGATGGCTGGGTGGGCATGCATGAATGTGCATGCCTGTGCATGAGAATGTACCTACATGTGTTTGCCTGTGCAGGTGAAAAGAAGATTTGAGCAGTCACAACAGAGCTCTCGTAAATAGAAGCTTGTCCATTAGTGGTTACCATCATTGTCTTGGCTTTTACGTCCCACAGCACCCTAATGATGTTAGGCCAGTGGAGGTAGGTTACCACCTAGATGAAGTGGGTGATGAAGGTGGCTGTTGGAGGTGGGGAAATCCCTCAAAGCCTGAAGAAATGGACTGCTACAACAAGACATCTTAAAATGACAGCTTGGATCCCATATCGTCCAGAAACAGCTGCCAAAAATTCAAGCTTCGTGGAGCTTGCTTCTTCAAGCTTTGGGTTTCTTTTTTTTTTAATTTGGGCACCTTGGGCGCAGGTTGAGCTTCATTAAGACTGGCATGTTGAGTTTAACAACAGCTTGATAACTGAGAACCATGAAATCTTCAACTAAGATTGTTTACACAAAGCAAGCTGACCTCAAGCTAGAATTTGCCAGACTTGATCGTACAAAACAAGTTGTCAATATTGAACAGAATTATTATATATTCATCTCTGTTCTTTAAAGACGGATTTAAAAAAAAAACAGCTAGCCTGGACGACTTCTTAAGCGGCCACCCTAACGAGTCTAAAGTCATTAAAGTAGTTAGTGACACAAATCATGTTCTGAAAGCTACACTCCTCTAAACACAAACAAGTAGAGGTGAAAGATAATATTCAATGGTATCACTTATCGGGATGTTAGTTATGGTTTAATTATTCGGGAGTTAATGGTTTATTCAAGTTTTTAATTAACCCGGAGTAGGTTGGAAATTTTAATTTCTTAAAGATTCCCCTTTCCTATCCCCCTTTTCCATAGCATGTATCACTATGTTTAATGCCACTACTGAAAGAGGTATGTAGCTAAAAACTGAAAAGGCTACCTTGGCCGAGGGAGTTAAGCAGCAGACTCTCTAAGTACTCGAGCAGAGGGGCTATTTGGAAACAAACTTGACATTATGTTTCAACCTTGAAAATCTGTTCCTTTTTTTCAGTCCATAGAAATTTTCATATGAAGTTAAAAATGTTATGATTCTTTATTATTATTCAAGATCTATTTTCATGAGTCATAATCAACAAACTATATATGCCACAAGAAAATGGAACTGAATTATGATTGTGCTTGATCGATCTTGAATTGTAAAATATTACAAACTTGAACAAAACATCATTGAGTCAATCCAGAAGTTCCAAAAACCCATAGAATCTAACCCTACTTCTGCAAGTGTCATCATCGCTATTGTGCAGCAAGGTTGTGCCTAAGTACCTTCTTGGTCTGTGGCGATGAGGGCTGTGGTAGAGTTGCTACATGCTTAACGCAAGCAACTTTCAAAGAGGAAGATGAAATACAAGAAAATCAGCATCATACTCGCAGCTAGTGCCACTATTTCCCATTACGCTACTGCTAATGCCTGCAGAGATGTTCTTTCGATTGAAAAAGGTTTCAAGCCCTAACATGTAAAATATAAATGTCTGGTCGACCTGCTCGAGAAAGTTAAACCCAACCTAAGACATCTTATTAAACTAGTTAAAGACACATGCACACATGCACCAAGTGCACGTGAAAGGAAATCAAATACAGTTGTTAAATAAAGTAATCTTAGTAGGACAAAACATACATTTCCATAGAAACTTTTTATATGTCATCCAAAATTAATTCCATCTCAACATTTATAATAAAAATAACAATCTTATTTCTGTATAACTTTTTGATAATGAATAATTCTAGATTAGGAAACTCATGTAATTAATTTCAGGTGAAATTCCTTATGAATTATGATATATCACATACATATCATCATACCTAAATCATAATTAAGAGAAAATTAAATTCTTAAAATTTCAGGATTCAAATCCTACTCAAAACATGATTTTTAAGTGAATAAGATATAACAAGAAATAACTTATAAAAATCCTTCTGAACTATAAAAATTAATCAACAGTATCAATATAAATCAAAAAAACTAATTTAGAATAGTAATTTATATTGAGTATGCAATCTTTCTAATATAGAGTTATTACAATTGGAAAACACACCTATTTTATCTTAACTGAAATTCTCATAACTTGAGACTGTACCTTAATTATTATAGCCAAGAATATACCAAAATAATATTGATAATTTCAGAAACTCAAAATCTACTATAAATATGATTGTCAGCAACAAAATAAATAACCGTGAATAGTACATTAAAATAATTCTACAATATTAAAATATTTGATAGCTTAATTATAATACTTTTAGTTAAATTTAAATTCCCTTTTATGGAAAGGCAGGAACCATTAATATTAGAGGTCGATAGAAGTAAACTTCATATATACTTTTAGTCTCCTATTTGCAATTCAATCAACAGTGTGTACGATAGAAATAACCATTAAGCTCACGTTCACTCTCGACGAAAAAGTTATGGGTACTTAGATGTATAGACATAGGTCGCATTGAGCTTCCACCTCTAAGCAAGTTAGGACAACCAAATCATACAAGTTATAAGCTAAGTATGTAGACCAATAGAGCATGGCTCAAAGTTGCGGTCTCGACCACCGACTCGGCGGGCACTGAGACGCATCAGTCGCGACGTTGCAGAACGGACTCGGGTGATACGAGCAAAATGCTACATAAAAAGCTCAAAAATTCTGAAAAAATCATGAAAAATCTTTAAAAAATTATAAACATCAATATTTATATATCACATGTCCAAAATATATCATCTATGCCTTAACATACTCAATATAAAGAGGGTGAGACTCAGTCTGTCTCTGTAAGTCTCTTTCTCCCGCTCTTTGTCTCACTCTCTCTCTCATATTGTCTCACACTCTCAGACTGAGTGAGCAGGTGAGACAGAGAAAGGGGCAAAGAGTATCTCTTCTTATCACCCGCTCTCTGTCTTTCTTTTTTCTCACCCGCTCACTCTCTCTCCTCTCTTTCAGGAGTTGTGCGACGACGGGCGACGACAATGAGAAGACACTGATGAGCATAATTTTACCTCATTTTCATACTACTATTTATCTATTATTTGTATATAAATAATGCTACTCGTGTATATTTGATTGAATTTTGCATCGAACAGGTAAGAAAAAAGAGAAAGAGACATCCATCTACTTTCAGCAATAAAATCACGCAATTTGTAAAGATTGAGGATTATCTTCCGAGCATGTTGTTATATTTTAGCCATAACTTTGATTACAGGACTCCAGAAGAGGTCATCTAAGTGTCTATGGAAAAAGAATTTGAAAATCTACAACTTTGTTGTTGAGAGTTTTTACTGATTTGACTGTTTGATTGCTCGTACTGACCATTTACAGAATCAGCCTGAGTCAAAACTGATTTAATATGTAATATCTTTAATTTAAGGGGCTTTTATGTAAAAAGTCATTATATGAGGAGGAGAGGGGACCTGCTGTGCTGGAGGATTTTTTTTTAGGGTTTTGTTTTTTTATTCTTGATAGTTGGAGGCTTTTGTTTTGATCAATTTTGCTCAGATTTTGAACATGTTTTAGCCGGCTTGTATTTGGTCACAACTTGATTTTTCTAAATTTTAATTTTACCTAGTCATTTCTTTTTCTCTTTGTACTTCTGATTTAGGATCTGTGCTTTGAATCATGTTGTGGCATTACAATTGAATTTTGATTGCATTAATTGGCTTCAGTTCCCGTGTGTCCAGTGGGTTGTCAGCACTTTGATTACACACATTAGCCCTTGGTGATCACTCTGAGGAAGGCGGCGTGAGTAGCGATCACTAGCCACGCGGGACCCACGCTACACGCGGCTGTGCACAACATGAGCAGAGGCCTTCGGCCTTGGATTTACTGCGAAAAGGAACCAAGCACAAGTGGTCTGTGCTTGCAAGATCCACCAAAGGTGCTTTGGGACCCGCGCAATTGGCATGTGGGGTCCATGACTTGGATCTACGCACAGGAGTTGGGTGCAGGTAAGTGGTTTCATTAACTTAATTAATTGATTGGTTATTGTTAATTAGTAGTTGTTAATTCATTTATCTAAATTATTTACTTATTTAAAAACTTGCTATTAAGAATTAGATTCAATTATGAGTTGTTATTAGATTATTTTGTTGATTTTGCATAATGTATAAATAAATTCATGTGAGCATCTAAGAGAGATTAACTTAAGATAGATGTTTGTGGTCAACCGTTTGATCTCCTATCTAGGACTGTACAAACCGATTGACCTATCACTGTTAGGAGATTATTTCTAAAACCACTAGGTATTTGACAGGCTATGTATCAGGAGTTAATAGTCCATGCTTAGGGTTTTTATCATTTTTCTGCTGATTGTTTAATTTAGTTAGTTTACCTTTGATGGACCATGTAACTGGATAATACCATGTGCTTAGATCTAGTGTTCAGACTTAAATTGCCTTTTAAAAATAAAAATTTGGTGATTGCCAACACACCGGTAAAGAGACAGTATTCGATCACATGAACAGTAGTTTAGGGGATTCAACCCTAAGTGCTTGATTTCTTTAATAGACAATTAAATCATCATCTTACTCCAAACTTTTTCTCAATCTGCCTAACTATTGCTAGGAGTACCTAAAAGACACCTTCCCTGTAGATCGACCCTCAAGTGCTACATCGAACGACCGTGCACTTGCGGTAATTTAAAACAGGAGAGTCAAATCTCCCTATCAAGTTTTTAGCGTCGTTGTCGGGGAACGATTTTTTCTTTAGTCTTAGCACTTTTACCGGCTTGATTTAAAAAAAAAATCATAAAAACAAAAATCACAAAGAAAATTAGTGTAATCCATACATCACACTTTCCAATTAAGTACCTGCGCTGATATATGTTAGCTTAGGTACGTGATTCAACAGGACGTCTAGTCAGTATAAATCGAACGAGACTAAGATGACTGACCCTGTTCCACCTATGGTCCTCATGGACCGATATTACCCGTCTCAATCATCACACCCATCATGCATCAGATTGGCGGAAGCCACCGAGAACAACTACGAGCTGAAGCCACAATACATAACGATGCTTCCAAATTCACCGGGCTGGAATCTGAAGATGCTTATATGTTCATCAACGAGTTCGAGGAGGTTTGTGCAATGATGATCCAGCAGCTGAGTGACGATGCAGTCAAGCTAAGGTTCATCCCTTTCTCACTCCGAGATAATGCTAAGAAGTGGCTATACAGCCTAACAACAAATTCAATCACCACATTGGCAGAGTTAATTGCAGTCTTTCTGAACAAATTTTCCCTATGCACAAGACTGCAAGTATTCAGAGTGAATTAATCAATCCAGACAACGGGGCAAAGAAACCTTTTGGAGATACCTAAAAAGGTTTAAAGACCTTCTAACTCAATGTCCCCATCATGCCATTGAAAAGTGGCGTCTCTTAATCTGCGAGGGTGTCGATTACAGTTCGAAGACCCTTCTCGAATCCATGAGTCACGGTGACTTCATAAGGATGACAGATTATGCTGCATAAAAATTCCTCGAAGAGATGGCAGAGAAAACTATGCGGTGGGAAGGGTTCAATGAGAAGCCACCAACCACAAATTTCTCAACTACTACATCCAGGAGTGGCATGCAATCGATTGAAAACTCTATTGCGGCCGAAGCAAAGATGGCAGTACTTATGAGGAAGATTAAAGTGTTGGAAAGCAAGCGGACTCCTCAGCAATTCGATCAAGTAAATCAGACCTCTGTACCAAGTTGCTTTAACTGTCAATCCTGACTCATTATGAAAGATTGTCCGTTCCTTCCAAGCCCACGGATGAACAGTCAAGGACAATAGTTAAGTGCCGCTTATCAGCGACAAAGGAATGATCCATATGCACCAACATACAATCCGGGGTGGAGGAATCATCCTAACTTCTCATGGAGTCAAGGAGAAGAATATCAAAGAGGGGCAACAACAAGCGCAACCCAATCAAGTGGTTCACAATATGCTAGGCCGAATCCATTCCCCTACAACAACAACCGGCCTTTGTGACACCAAAGTCCACTCCAGCTTACGCAAATCCACCAATACCACCACCCGAATTTGGGAACGAACAGAAGTTGAACACAATGGAGAAAAACTTTGACTCATTTATGCAGTCGACAAATCAACTGCTACAATCTAATCAACAAGCCATACAGCAACTCACTTTACAAATGAGTAAGATGTCATCACAAATGGTGTGAAAGAGAGAGGTACCTTTCCCAGCCAACCTGGGATTAATCCCAGAGACACAAGAGCAAATCTGTCCAGTCATGCTCAAATCAAGGCAATTCATACCTTGCGATCTGGAAAGAAAGTTAACAATCAGGCATCACCTGACCAAACTAATTCATCTCTCCCCATGGCTGATTCATCCTCTTCTGGCTCAAATAAATCTGAAGAAAAAGAAACTGAGCAAATCACTGAGCCTCCCTATGAGCCACCAGCTCCATTTCCTAACCGACTAAAACTGAATAAACACACGTTGCAGATGGAGAAGATTCTAGAAATCTTCAAGCAAATGAAAGTGAATGTTCCTCTTCTTGACGCTATTGAACAAATTCCATCCTATGCTAAATTTTTGAAAGATTTGTGCACTAAGAAGAGAGCACATCAAATATCAAACGCTAAAGAAGGTCTTTCTAGCAGCAAATATCAGTGAAATAATTCAAAATAACGTGCCAGTGAAATATAAGGACCCTGGATGTCCAACTATTTCTTGTACAATTGGAATCACTGTTATTGACTAGGCGCTGTTAGACTTGGGGGCGAGTGTAAACCCGTTTCCTTACTCGGTTTACAAGCAGTTAGGGGTAGGCGAGTTGAAGCCCACAAAGGTCACTTTCCAACTAGCTGACAGGTCAGTTAAAGTTCCATTGGAGATATTACAGATGTGATTATTAAGATCGGTGAATTCATCTTCCCAGTTGATTTGTCGTCCTTGAAACTGCACCAATAGAGAACCCATGAGGGCAGATTCCTGTGATTTTAGGTAAACCCTTCCTAGCTACTTTGAATGCCTTGATTAACTGTCGCAGTGGGTTGATGAAACTCACTTTTGGCAATATGACAATTGATCTTAATGTTTTCAACCTAGGAAACCAACCAAGTGATCATCCTGACCAGCCTTTTGATGTCAACTATATCCAAGAGATACTAAGTGAACACTTCGAAGATGAAGGATCTGACATCAAGTATATTGATCAAGAATCAGATCTTGATGAAGTGAAAAGTTTGTTTGATGAGATGACCAACATGTTGGTCAAATTTCATTACCATAGTGGGAATCATATCTTGAGCCAAGTTGTGAAGTATCTGTTCCCCGACCTCGTTTACATGATGAAGAACCATTTGAGTTAGAGTTTGAACCCCCGTTAAATGCTCTTGAGGATAATGTGATTCATGGTGTGCAAACCAATCACAGCGATGATAACTCTAGGAGGCCAGACTCTTGAGAAAATATCTCAAAGTTTTGAAGAAATTTTTGATGACGAATTCAGGGTGTATAAGGAAGCTCAACAAGAAATGCAAATCAACAATGATCATGACGAATAAGATTTTAAGCACTCTTATCAAAGTTTTGAAGACATTTGTAATGAAGAGATCAAGATATTTGAAAAATTAGAGCTAGTGATAAACTCTAAGTGTCTCGACTCATGTCTTGAATCTTTCATTAAGGAGTGTGCACCCCTGTCTCATCTACTTGTAGAGGAGCCACCTAGGCTAGAGCTTCTAGTTGGCAATTTGAAGATAAACATGATTCACGGCATGTCTAATATTCATATTAATGAAAATTCTATGAACGGTGATTCATGCCACTTCAAACAAGGTGAGTGGATATTCGATAATGAAAGTAGATTTTTTGATAACAAAAACTCTTGCTCAAGCCACAATGAGAAAACGAGGTGGGATAATGACACCAAAGATAATAATGGAGCATGTGAGGATGATTCTAACGATGATGTTGCTGAGTTGGTTAAACATGAGAAGGGAATTGGAAATGATACGGGGATAAGTGCTTATATTAAGAGGGTGAGTCCTCTATCTGACTGGGTGAAAAGAAGAAAGTGAAAGCAAAAGAAAGGCAAGGAAGAAGGGTGTGAAAATCAAATTTGACGGAGGTTGTGCTGAAACGATGAAGGCTTCTAATAATAGTCATGTCAACTCATTGAAGAGAACCCTCCTTGGAAGTGGAAAGCGATCAAGGGGAGGAACCGACATAGCTTAAGGCAGGTGGGGGAAGATGTGACTTTATACATTTGTATATTAATTTTTTTTGAGTCTGTGTCTTTATATTTCTCTTTTAATCAATTGAGTCAGCGTAGTTTTAATGTTTAGAGAGTTATTTTATGTATCTCCTTCTCTAACCTAAGTGCCAAGATTATTATAAGTGTTACAGGATAAGCAGGGATGCACACACATGGAGTAGTCTTTCGATTGCTTCTACAATAGAATTTTTCGGTGCACTGTGAGTTATCTACAATTCTAGCATATTGTTATAAATTCAACATTATTTTATATGCGTGGATTGTTTGATTATTATGATCATGTGCATGGTTTGTGAGTGCATTATTCGTTTTTATCGTTGTATCTATTTGCATGCATGAAAACATGGCACAGTTTAGGTATGGGGGGAGATTCACATATTTCTTTTTCTTTTAGAAGTCTTTTTGGTTTGTTTTGGTTTTAAGGTTTTTGTTTTATTTTATTTTCTTTCTTTATCTTTATTTTCTTTTAGAGGTCTTTAAAAAAATTGAAAAAAAAAATTCTACAAGTGGTTAGCTAATATGTGAGTGATTCAGTATTCATGAGTGAATTTTAAAGGTGAAATTAAGATGAGAGAGTCATTGAGTCTTAAAATAAAAGATAGAATCTAAAACCTGACATACCATCTAACTTAATTAAGTGATTATGTACCCAATAGCACTTACATTATTGGTTCATAGGCTTGGGATGTTGATGACAGCTGAAAAACTTTTAAAAAATTATATTATTAGCAAAAATATTATATATATATTCATTAATTAAGTCTTGTTTTGTGACCTCAGTTACTCGAGTAATTAAGTCCGTAGGAGTGTTTTTATACTTATTGCCCTAAGACCACTTAGTTTAGGAGTATTGGTCTAAAACTCGCTACATTGGTAGCTGAAAAAGCCTAATAGGACAAGACATCATAAAAATATAACAATTTTGATTATCAATTAGTAGGTGTCTTGGCTTCAGGAAACCTCGACATTTAAGCGAAAGATAGTTAAAAAGTGTTTAAAAATGTTATTAAAAAAATAAGTATGAAAGTTGGAGTCAAATATTCTCAAGTTTAAGAAGTACATCACGATCACGAGGTGCATAAGATCTGAGATTTAGGATACGTGGTGTAAAATTTTGGATTTGAAACTATATTTTATAACTAATATGATTTCTTGAATTGAGCTTTTACTTCAAAATGAAACTCATGGAACTTTATGATCTTGCTAACTAGTTAACTTGAGTAAAAAAATAATTTTTCTTTTCTTGATTTTCGGTTATCCATATTTTACTTCTTTCTTAATCTCATTCTTTTATGGATTTTTGTGGGTGTAATCCACTGAAAACCCTCACGAGGCAAAACTTATCCTCTAGGGGTAATTTAGGGGTTTAACGGCTTGTTGCACGTGCTAAGTGCAACCGTGATTCCTACAAAAGTGAGTTAGGATAGTTCAATTTCTCTATTTGTTTGGTTTTATTTTTTTATTAGTTTTGCTCAATGACTAGCAAAAGATAAGTGTTGGGGTATTTAATGAGCACAATTTTACCACATTTTTGTACTCCTATTTATCTATTATTTGTATATAAATAATGCTCTCAGGTATATTTAACTGAATTTTACAGCGAACAGGTAAGAAAAAAGAGAAAGAGGAATTCAGTTACTTTCAGCAATGAAATCACACAATTTGTAAATATTCAGATTTATTTCTGAGCATGTTGTTGTATTTTAGCCATAACTTTGGTTACAGGACTTCAGAAGAGGTGATCCAGGTGTCTACGAAAAAAGAATTCGAAGATCTACAACTTTAGTGTTGAGAGTTTTTATTGATTCGTCTGTTTGGTTGCCCGTATTGACCGTTTACAGAATCAGCTAGAGTCAAAACTGATTTAATATGTAATATCTTTAATTTGAGGGGCTTTTATGTAAAAACTCCTTATTATATAAGGAGAGGGGACCGACTGCTGGAGTATTATTTTTTTTAGGGTTTTGTTTTTTTAGTCTTGATAGTTGGAGACTTTTGTTTTGATCAATTTTGCTCAGATTTTGAACACGTTTTTAGCTGGCTTGTATTTTGGTCAGCTTGATTTTTTCTAAACTTTTATTTTGCCGCAGTCAGCTCTTTTTCTCTCTCTGTACTTTTGATTTAGGATATGTGATTTGAATCATGTTATGGCATTACAATTGAATTTTGATTGCATTAATTGGCTTCAGTTCCTGTGTGTCCAGTGGGTTGTCAGCACTTTGATTCCACACATTAGCCCTTGGTGATCAGTGTGAGGAAGCCGGCGTGAGTAGCCATCGCTAGTCACGCGGGACCCACCGACATGCGGCTGTGCACAACATGAGCAGAGGCCTTCGGCCTTGGATTTGCTGTGCAAAGTAACCAAGCACAAGTGGGTTGTGCTTGCAAGATCCACCACAAGGTGCTTTGGGGCCCACGCAATTGGCATGTGGGGTCCATGACTTTGGATCTACGCACAGGAGTGGGGTGCAGGTAAGTGGTTTCATTAACTTAATTAATTGATTAGTTATTGTTAATTAGTAGTAGTTGTTAATTCATTTATCTAAATTATTTTAGCTATTTAAAAACTTACTATTAAGTATTAGATTCAATTATGAGTTATTAGATTATTTTGTTGATTCTGCATAATGTATAAATAAATTTCATGCGAGCATCTAGGAGAGATAAACTTAAGCTAGATGTCTTGTGGTCAACCGTTAAATCTCCTATCAAGAACTGTACATACCGATTAACCTATCACTGTTAGGAGATTATTTCTAAAACCACTAAGTATTTGACAGGTTATGTATCAGAAATTAATGGTTCATGCTTAGGGTTTTTATCATTTTTCTGCTGTTTATTTAATTTAGTTAGTTTACCTTTAATGGACCATGTAACTGGATAATACACTGTGCTTACATCTAGTGTTCAGACTTAATTTGCCTTTTAGAAATAGGAATTTGGTGATTGCCAACACACCGGTAAAGAGACAGTATTTGATCACATGAACAATAGTTTAAGGGATTCAACCCTAAGTGCTTGATTCCTTTAATAGACAATTAAATCATCATTCTACTCCAAATCTTTTCTCAATCTGCCTAACTAGTGCTATGAATACCTAAAAGACATCTTCCCTGTGGATCGACCCTCAAGTATTGCATCGAACGACCGTACAATTGCGATAATTTAAAACATGAGAGTCAAATCTCTCAATCAGACATGTGTCTCTCTCAGAATCAAAGAGCGAGGGAGAGAGGGGGAGAGAGAAATCAGGAAAGGAGGGAGGGAGAGAGACTGGATATGGAGCCTGGAGGCGGCAGGAAAGGCGGAGGAACGGCTACAGCGGAGGCAACGGGGTAAGTATCCATGTTCACAGCGCGGTCTCGGCCGCCGACTCGTGGGCCTGAGACAGATCGGTCCGGCGACTCGGATCGGTATCGGGCGATACATGAAACGCTACAGAGAAAGCTGCGAATCGGACATCCACATTCGTATCATAGTCCAAACTATATCACCTAGCATACGCGGATAAACGCGTCGTCGGGATATCAAAATACATGCACATAGTATTCTACATCATAAATACATGCTAATGTAATTATTTTCTATTGAATTGTATGCATAAAATCATCATCATAATTCGACTCTGATTCTCTCGAGTCGACCTCCTCTGAGTTGAGTCGAGACTCGTGACTCGACTCGTCTCGGAGCGGGCCGAGACGGATCGGCCGACTCTCTCCGACTCGCCGAGTCTTTGCATGCCTATATCCATCTGATCTGCTCTTGTTTGATGCATCAGCCGACTCGAGCCGACTCGGGGCTGACTCGCTCGACTCGGTCGAGTCAAGCGGAGTTGTATCGCGACTCGGCCAAGTCAAGCAGAGTCAGCCCCGAGTCGGTCAAAACTCAGGGCGAACAGGCAAATCAGGTCTCGTTCTCATCGCCGGAGGCCTCCGATCTGGTTACAACTCGGCTGAGTCATAACCGAATAGGCTGAATCTTTGAACTCTGCAATAGAGCGACGAGAAAGGGTCGTAACCGAATGGGTTGAGTCTTTGAACCCTGCAATAGAGCGACGAGAGAGGCATGAAGCAAGTGGCAATTGTAAGACTCAAAATAGCAAGCAATGGATTCCTCTCGATCCTATTGAGTACGAAAACTAATAGAGTGATGACAAAGGTGTGATGCAAGTGACAGCTCTAACAAGCAAAATAGCAAGCAATAAATTCCACTTGGTCCTACCTTTTCCCTTCTTTATTACCGATCACAAACTGACGTGTTGGCTTCACCCTTATAAAGTATGATTGAGAATCTCTCTCAGGGTATGTGATGTGAGCACAAATAAACTATGTTATGGGACAACCTTCATAGCATGGTTAAAAGTATCAACCGATTCATATCGGGTTTTAAGCTATTTTATATGAAATTAACCCTCTACTATCAGTCAATTTATCAATCAATATTTATCAATATTGACCGTTGATATTGATACTAAAAGCCTTTGGCTGATATCAAGATTTTAAACCATGCTTCACAGTAATGTATGCTTTCAGGGCCCATAATGTCTCTCTATGATGGATGTCCACTAGCAACTAAACTATCGGCACAATACTCACAAACCACAATAAGACATAATTTCAATTTTTCATACTCCACCGTGAACTCGCAATACCTCACATGTATGCACATGCATGCAACATTGTGACCACGTTATGATTATGCTTTTATGTACAAGCTTCACAATAGCATATGTGTTCATACCCTATACCTGACCTTCCTATAACCAACCATCAACACCCCCCCCCCCCCAAACAAAAAAAAAGCAAAAAAAAAAACCACCTTCAAAAAGAAGAGAGAAAAGTGGGGAAAGATCGCGTACACTATACAAACGACAAAACACGGCCAATGATAAAACAAGGCAAAAAGAAAAGAACACTCATCATGCCCAACCATGTGTCAAATCATTAATTTCTTCGTCAACCTCCACCCCCCCCCCCCCCACCCCCCAAAAAAAAAAAACCTCCAACTTCTTTACTCCTCCATAATAGCCCACATCAAGACCAAACACTTATTAATTTTGGTTAGTGAAATAGTAGGGGAAGACGAATTAGTGTGATAGATCAAGCAAATTTGTGAAGACATCTTGGGGGGATGCCTCAGGAACCTAATCGAGGTAAGGATCATTCCTGGTGGCTACATTAATATAGTCATGCTTGTTATCGTACCCACAACATTAAGTCAAGCTCCCAAATTTTACTTGTTAATGAGGAAACTTGCAGTTAAGATTTAAACTTCTAAAATAAATTGTACATAGCCCCTCGTTCCCAAAACACTTCTCTCTTTGATGCTGCAAAATGGCATCAGGTCTCTAGGCATTGATGACATCATAGAATATCAATTTGGGGTTTGTAAAATAGAAGAGAAAGGCCTTTGTGTTTTGATGAAGATGAGAAGAGAGGGTATTTAGCTACGGTTCATAAGAAAAATATCTCAGGCAACCTGTAACAAATTATTTAAGAGTACTTATGAGCGGAGGAGAGAGGGCATGGTCATATTCTAAGTAGCATGTTCTTTTTTATAATATTACATTTTCATGGTTGACCTTCCCTAATCACTTAGTTAACATAGTTTAAACATTTTAGTTCTAAATTTCAATAAGAGTGGCCATTTTACCTCTATTGTCGAAAAAGGGGCAGATATAGAAAGAAAACGTAGGGAGGTTTAGTATAGAAAAATGAGGTGGTCTTGGTCTGACTAGAAAGATAGTTCATTTGAAAAAAGCATGAAAATTCAAAATTTGGTGTACTTCCAAAAATTAAGCCCAAAATTGTATAAATAGCAAAGCATGGTGCATCAAACTAAGACCCAATATACTGAAAATTATTCATTCATTTAGCAATTTGTTTTCTATGACATCCATCCATAATAACAACTGAGTCATGTACAATTACAACAAAGTCCCACACTCCAAATGCAAGAGACTATTGTACAGTAGCTAAGTTGATACCAAATGCAAATAAAAATAACCAACTACCAATAGTGGCTAGGCTGCTACTAAGTGATTTGCCCTCAAACTTTCTTGCTCTACTCCAAGAAGCTTCATCTTGATGGCCTAACACTATCCATATCAACTCCAATATCATTAGCGTCGTTGGGAAGTTGGTTACTGGTCTTAAGGGCAATTTCATCTTTAGGGGGCAAAAAGATAATGGTGCATCAATGGTGAGTCGATCCATGGCAATTCGAGATGTTACTCAGCCTCCAAGCCTAGCTCCTCTCCTATTCTCTTCCCAAGGATGGTTTGCAAGCACATGAGGAAGCTTCCCTTACATTCAATGTGGATACAGCAATGCGAGGAAAAATATCAGTTTGAACTTGGATAAGTAGAGACAAGTTTGGAATATTTCAGTCAATAGGAGCAGCAGCAGGACCACGTCCATCTACAGAACCTCATGTTGTTGAAGCATTGCACTCATGCCGCTCACTCAACACCTAATCTTGCATATTGAGTGATGCGTGTAATATCATTAGTTGGGTGTATGGGAAAGGGTCTAGATCTCCTTGGACCATTACATATATCATCAACAAGTGCAAATGGGTTCTTTGCAAATGGATTCTTTCCCTGCAACCGCTTATCACTATTTCATTCAAGATATCATCTAACCAACGGCAGCACACCTCTTTGGTCGTTGGGACTCTACTCTTCCTTCTCCCTTTAGAGAAGTCTTGGGCATGGATATAAACAATTTTTGCACTATTTAATAAGAATCAAAAGGCCATGACTTAATTCACGGAAAAAAGATCGTCTCTGATAATCATAGTTAGGGTTAGGGCTAGAGATGAATTGGGGAGAATTAAATGGATGGATATCTCCCATCCCATCTCCCTTTTATTATTATACTACATATGAACTTTTACACAAAAGTCCTCCTTATATTGATATATTACATAACACTCCCCTCAAGTTAGAAAATATACATCATACATGCCCTGTTTGTTACAAATGAACTGCACCCAAGATCTCTCAAGTGGCTTAATCAATAAATCTGCAAGCTGATCGATAAAAGACACTTTGGCTCAATAATCTAGCATCATACTTTCTCCATACCACACGACAATCTACTTCAATATGTTTCGTCCTCTCATGAAACACAAGATTTTGTACGATGTAAATAGCCAACATGTTATTACAATATAGCATCATCACAGTCTTGGGCACAAAACCCATCTATCATAATATATTGTATCCACACAAGCTCAAATGTAAGATTGATCAGTCATAGCCTTATATTCTGACTCCGCACTTGATCTAGAGACAACGGCCTACTTCTTACTCTTCCAAGACACAAGATTCCCTCAAATAAATACGCAATACCATGTAGTAAACCTCCTGTCGATTAGACAACCTGCCCAATTGCGTCTGAGAAACTAGCTATGCGATTATGTACAGAAGTCCTCTTCTTGGAGCACTCTTCAGAAACCATAATATCCTAACCACAGCATCCCAATAACTTGCTCATGGGGTTGACATGAACTAGCTCACGACATTAACCGGATATGCAATATCTGACTGAGTCATTGTCAAATAGTTTAGCTTCCCAACTAGTCTTCCAATACCTTTCTTGGTTTTCCAAAACCGATCAGGCAATAGTTTCAAGTTTGGATCCATATTGTATTCACAGGTTTACATCAATGCATACCTGACAACATATCCAACACATATTTCCGTTGAGCAAGTGAGATCTCTTTCTTCCATCTAGCTACCTCAATCCCTAGAAAATACCCTAGTCGCCCTACATCTTTGGTCTGAAACTTCTACTGTAAATGTGACTTTAAGGCACTAATCCTCTGGACATCATCTCTTATAATCGCAATATTATCCACGTAGACCACTAAGAGAATACATTTTCCTGATGGATGCAAAAGAAAACTAAGTGATCTTTCTGCGAACGATAAAGACCAACTCCTGAACGACAGAACCAAATCTCCCAAACCAGGCCCCAGGGGATTGTTTCAAGCCATAAAGTGACTTTACAAATGATAGGCTCTGCCATACAGGGACAACTGATATCATGTCAGTGATGGGAGAAACAGGAACAACTAGCATATCGGTAGTGGATTGGGCACGTCTAGTATACACCTGTTCATATCTCTGAGGCACAGGATACACATTAACATATAAAGATGATAAGTTTTCTAAAAAGAACAATAAATCGTCTTCTGATTCTAACTATGTACTCTTAGAGGTCTCTTTATCAAAGTATGGTGTGAACTCCAAAAATGTAACATCTGCGCAGATCACAAACTATGCAAAGTGGGACTGTAGCATCTATATCGTTTTTGACCTTTAGAATACCCCAAAAAGACACATTTGAAAGCTATGATCAACTTTGGTGCGATTGGTATTGTGATCATGAACAAAACGTACACAACCGAAAATTCCAGGAGATAAAGAAAATAGGTCATGTTTGAGATGAACAGAATATAGTATCTAACCATCAAGAACTGTAACGGCATGTGGTAGCAAGCTGTAAGAACTGCAGCCCCTAGAAGTGTTTAGGAACATTCATGTCAATTAACAAAGTTCGTTTAACCTCAAGCAAGTGACGATTCTTACGTTCAGCCACCCCGATCTATTGTGGAGTGCAAGAATAAGAGGTTTGATGAATAATTTCAGTATCAAACATGAAGTGCATAAAAGATGAACTAAAAAATTTCTTTGCATTATCAGTCCGCAAAGTATGAATAGATATACCAAAATGATACTTAATTTCAGAAATTTTGAAAATTGGAGAAAGCCTCTGAACGATTTTTCATTAAATATAATCATGTCACACGAGAAAAATCCTTCACAAAGATAATGAAATATTTAAAACCAAGTGTTGAACTGTAACAAGACAAGGTCCCCAAATATCAGAATGAACAAGTTCAAATGAGTGACTTACCCTCTTATTGACTCTCAATGGATAAGGCATACGATGGTGTTTCCCCATTTGAGAGACGACACTTGACCTAACTCAGGAACTAATTTCTTTAAAACTTGCAAGGTAGGATAACCAAACCGACGATGCAAATCTCGCAAAGTAGAGCTAACACATGCAATCAAACTAGCATCGGTCTCTAGGTGATGCAGACCTCCATATTGACTCTTATGCCAACAGTCCTCTGCGTCCCAATCTCCTGAAATACACAATGATCAGAAAAGAACGTCACCGAACAATTCAAAGGTCATGTAAGTTTATTCATAGATAATAGATTAAATGAAAACTTGGGTATATAAAAGACAGATAACAGAGGTAACGAAGGAGTAATCTTAGCGGTGCATGCCCACACTCTTAACAAGAGACAGTACCAGTTGCTAAAGTTATTGTAGGAAGTGATGAAAGTGAAGACAAGTCATGCAAAATACATTTGCTTCTCATTATGTGATCAGATGCACTAGTGACAATGATCCAAGTATTAGAAGCTCCGGAAGTGAAACACCCAGAAGGGTTACCTGACTGTTCCAAGGTAGCAGTGGATGAAGACGGTATGATCTGTATACGTGAAACTGTTGTAATTTTTAAACTCTTCATCTAACATAAGTACACTTCTGAAACCCGAGAGAACTTGTCCCTCTGATGCATAGGCCAAATAAGCAACTTACCAACTTTAGAGATCTTTTCGTAAAATTTAGGGCACCTGTTTCTCGTGTGTCTAACATCCCCGCAGTTATAGTAGGTCCTCATATCTTATTGTCAATTCTATGTGCCTCCATTTCCTTCACGACCTAAATCTCTCCCTCTGCCACCAAATCAGTCTCGGCGACCAAATCTCCTCTGTCGCGACCAAAACGGCCTCCTCCTCAGCCAAAATCTCCCTGACACTATCAAAATGGCCTCCTCGACCGCCACCAGGAGTTGTAAAATGTCCCTGTTGAACGGCTAGAGCTGACCGTTCATGGGGCTCGTTCCAAACAGGATTATGTGATTCCTTCGAGAAGACACTTTGAAGAAATCGATGTCTCTGGTAGAGAGTCAACTGCATAACAAGCTATCACCTATGAACATGCAGGAGTATACTCTGATGGCAAACTCTCTAGGAAAGTCAGCATTGCTAGCTGGTCCCACTGCTTTTGCATCTTCTTCACATCATATGAGAAGGAAAATAACACCTTCAACTCCTCATAAACCCTGTTGAAGTTTGCATAGTGTTAAAACAAAGTTTTGTTGTCCTTCTAACTCCAGAACATCTCCTGAATGACGTCGAAAGCTCTATTAAAATTATTCTTCTCTGAATATAACTCCTCAAGATAGTTCCACATCTCTTTCAATGTCGACGTATGCATCACCAAATCTTTTATCTTCAACTCCATTATATTCAACAACTGACCAAAGAGAGCAAAATCCTCGCACTCCCACTCATCTGTCTTAGAACTAAAGAGAGCAAAATCCTCGCACTCCCACTCATCTGTCTTAGAACTAAGAGAATCTTTGTACAAACGACTCTTCTTTCCTCGACCAGTGAAATTAATTTCAAGATTTTTCCTTCATTGTAAATAGTTATCCACATTCAACTTTCTATTAGTGATCTTGCTATTAATAAACTCTGGAACAATCGGCTTGGGCTCTACCGACTCTGTCATACTTGTCGAATCTGCAATACTTACAATCTCCCAACCACCAGCCACCCACTACAATCAAAACTTAAGAATCCTCCTTACACAAAACACAACTTCAAAAGGAAGTACATAACTTTCCAAACTCACACATGCAGCTCAAACACATCTACCATCAAACCTCTCATCAACCTCGCACACAACTACACAAAGAATTTGCTACAGAGAACAGCAAACAATATTTTTGTTCTTTTTGGGTGCTACAATTTCAGTAAAGAAAAAAAGAAGTGTCAAAGGTCAGAGAAGAAGATGAACTATCAGAGGTCGGAGCCATGGTCAGAGTCGTGGTTGGAATCGATTGTCGAAGTCGAGATCCACTGTCGAAGACAGACTTGTCGTCGGGATGAGAGGATGAAGACGAGGTCGGCGATAGGATCTGAGGTCGTAGTCAGGATGCGAGGACGAAGACGAGGCTGGTGGCAGAATTTGAGGTCGTGGTCGGGTGCGAGGATGAAGACGAGATCGTCGTCGGAATCTGAGATCGTGGTCGAAGTTGACAGCGAGACCTGTTGGTGGAGTCAATGGCGATGTCAAGGTCGAGATGCGGTGGAGTAGTCGGGGTGGGGATTTTGGGATGAATACGAGGAAGAAGGGTTAAGGTTAATCTAGGGTTAAGGTTGGATCATGACTCTGATACCATGATAATCATAGTTAGAGCTAGGGTAGGGTTAGAGATGAATTGGGAAGAATAAGATGAATGATATTTCCCATCTCATCTCTTTTTTATTATTATAATATATATGAACTTTTACACAAAGTCCTCCTTATACTGATTTAGTACATAGCAAACTCTAATAGATACACTTTAATATAGTCATCTTGCTCAACATAAATTCCTCTTCCTTCCTTTCTCTTGAAGCCTTTTCCTCATTTACAGGTCCCTAACCTAGTCTTTTTGCTCAGTGCAATGACAATTATTATTTTCTTTCTCCTCCCATCATTCCGCTACTTTTTTCTTCATCTTCCTTTTCTTACATCTCCACATTACAATTTAGTAATTCTAGTTGTCACTATCAAGATTATGAATAGTTTATGCCCAGTGTGTTTGATGCACAAATTGTGAATGCCCTGCAATGGGAGCTATGTTAACATGAAGTGTCATACTTCTCTTCATCCTTCTTTTAATCCTTCTTCTCTTCCTTCTCCCCAGTGTTGTCGAGGCGCAGAGCGCAGTGCGAGACTCAAAAGACCTAATGTGCGCGAGGCGCAAAGCGCAAGTGAGGCGCAATGTTTTTTTTTTTTTAATTTGAAAGATTATGCTCTCCTTGTTATGAAGTTTCTAATGGAATCAAATTCTTACAGGTTCACAACCAGATCTTCAAAGTAAAAAAGAACATAATCTGGCAACATTTTTTGAGTGTTTAGATCATCTGATTATTTAATTATTAATTATTCATGTAATTTGTGATAATTTGTAATGAAATTATTAAATTTGTGAAAAGAATCAATGTTTACAATGATAATTTGTAATGATTTGTAATGATAATTTGTAATTATTAAATTATTAATTTGTAATAATAATTTGTAATTTGTGATAATTTTTGTTATGAAATTATTAATTATTCATGATAATTTGTAAAAAAAATCAATGTTTCAAGATAATGTAAAAGTATGTGAAACAGATCACACATTGCTTAAAAATCACAAAAACTTGTAATTAGACAGTACATTGTACACTAGTGTTTAACTAAGATAAAGAGAATTAGAATTGAATAGATTAACAAATCCAATAATGCTCTATAAAATCGAACTCGGAAGAACTAATCAAGGAATTGATGATAAAAATAGCCATAAAATTTTGAGATTCAAATAACAATAAAATAAAATCCAGAAAGAAAAGAGATTGGGGGGAGGAGAGAGCGGGTACAGTCCAGAGAGAAAAAGAGATGCAGATAGAGAGAGATGGAGACAGAAAGATAAAAAAGCAGATCCAATCTCCAGATAAAAAAGAGATTGGGAGAGAGATGGAGACACAAAGAGTGAGCGGGTCCAGTCTCTAGAGAGGAGAGATGGTGACAGAGAGGGTCCAGTCCAGAGAGAAAGAGATAGAGAGAGGGAGGGTCCAGTCTCTAGATATAAGAGACAGAGAGGGTCTAGTCCAGAGAAGATAGATGGAGAGAGGGGGAGGGTCCAGTCTCCAGAGAAAAGAGATGGAAAGAGAAATGGAGACGGAGAGCAGGGTTCAAAGTCTCGGTGAGTCGTCTCCGGAACAGCCACCGCTGATCCGAGAACGAGACGCAAGTCGATCTTTGTGGAGGAAATAGATCGACTCGGTCGACTCCCGATACGACTCGGGTTAACTCGGCCGAGTCAACCCCGAGTCAGTTTATAGAAAAGGAAGAAAGAAAAAAAAAAGCAAACCACACTTACCCGATCTGAATTTAGGACTCGCTCGCCCACTGTCGTCGATCTCTCTCTATCTCACCTCTCTCCTGATCTCTTTCCCTCTGTCTCTCTCCCTCTAGTCGTTGATCTCTCTCTTTTCTCACCTCTCTCCCAATCTCTCTCTGTCTCTCTTTCTCTCTCCCCCCTTTGTCTCTCTCCCTCTCTCCCTCTCTGTCCCGATCGCTGATCTCAGAGAGGGAGAGAGACAGGAGAGAGTGTGAGAGAGAGAGAGATCGATGGACACAGGGGGAGAGTGAGTGAAACACACACACACAGAGAGAGGAGAGAGGAAAAAAAGAGACAGAGAGAAAAAGTGTGAGAGAGTGAGTGAGTGGGGAGACATAGAGATAAAAACTGAAACTAAGTCCCACCCTCTCTTTATGTTGAGTGTATTGGGTGAAATGTTTTGAACATGTGATACATAAATATTGATGTCTACATTTTTTTTAAGATTTGTCGTGATTTTTTCAGAACTCTTTGGGCTTTCAATGTAGAGTTTTGCGCGTATTGGTCGAGATCGATCCGAGACGTTGCGACCAATGCGTCTCAGTGCCGCCGAGTCGACAACCGAGACCGCGACTTTGAACTATAATAGAAAGAGCAGGTTCAGTCTCCAGAAAGAAAAGAGATGGAGAGAGATGGAGATAGAGATAAAGGTCCAAAGAGAAGAGATGGAGACAGAGAGAGACCAGAGAGAAGAGATAGCGTCAAGGAGAGAGAAGCGGTTCGAGGGGAGAACAAAGTTGAGAAAAGGATAGGAGAGTAGAGAGAAACGATTCGAGAGAGGGAAGAAAGATGAGAGATGGATAGCACAAAGAGCGATTCGAGGGAGAGAGGCGTTGATACCTCGAGGGCAGTGTCGATACCTCGAGGGCAGCATTGGGTTCCTCCCACACTTTGATCGGACCAACGGCGCTCTCTCCTCGAAGAAATCGACGATGAGCTCGCCGGTGTCATGCCCTACAACAACAACTAAGCCATTTGTCCCAAGTATTTGGGGTAGGCTACATGAACCAAAAGAGAATTACGTCGGATCGGGCACATGGATCAGCTTTCTCACTCATTCCTATTGAGCAATATGCCTTCACTAAGACCTTCAGCCTCTATATCTAGTCGTATTACCTCTATCCATGTTTTCTCCGGTCTCCCCTGCGCTCTATTAACTTGCCCTAAATTGATACGCTCTACTCGCCGGACTAGCGCATCTGTAGGTCTACGTCGCACATGACCAAATCATCGTAGGCGGTTTTCTCTCATCTTCTCTTCTATAGAGGCTACGCCTATCTTAGTATGAATATCCTCATTTCTCACCTTATCTCTCCGCGTGTTACCACACATCCAACGAAGCATGCGCATCTCTGCTATACTCATCTACTGGGCATGATGTCTCTTTATAGCCTAACATTCTGTACAAAGCTGGCCGATAAAACTTTCCCTTCAGCCATAACAGAATGTTACGATCACATAAAACTCATGTTGCGTTCCTCCATTTCAACCAGCCGGCTTGGATCCTACGGTTGACATCACTATCGATCTCCCCATCCTTTTGGATAATAGAACTCAAGTACTTAAAATGACTGCTCATCGGTATTTCTTGTCCATCTAGTCTCACAATACTATAATTTCGGATTCCATGTTTCCTGAATTTACACTCCATATACTCTGTTTTGGCCCTACTTAATCTAAAACCTCAAGATTCTAGAGTTTACCTCCATAACTCCAATTTAGCATTTACCCCGGCTCTCGTCTCATCGACTAAGACAATCTCATCAGCAAATAGCATACACCACGGTATCTCATCCTGAATAGCTCTAGTAAGCTCATCCATCACTATGGCAAATAAGAACGGACTCAATGCAGATTCTTGATGCAATCCAATTGTGATAAAAAAATCACTTGTTATGCCTCTACAAGTTCTGACATTTGCCACTACTTTATCGTGCATATCCTTGATTATGTCAATATATTTGATAGGGACTCCCTTTTCATCAATACCCACCATAATACCTCTCTTGGCACCTTATCATAAGCTTTTTCTAAATCAATAAAAACCATATGCAAATTTCTCTTCCTCTCTCGAAATCGCTCTATAAGTTGACGAAGCAAATGAATAGCCTCTGTCGTCGATCGCCCCGGCATGAACCCAAACTGGTATCATGCCCTAGCTGAGAAAGAAATAAGGATCTTTCTTTTTTTCCTTCTTTTTCTCTTTTCACTTAGCTCTTTTTATTTAACAAAAGTGGGTCAAGTTTTCCTGTTTCATTAACGGGTTGTGACCCGATCCGTCTAACAATCTTGCAACGCTACGAGGTGCACGTCTCACTCGAGGCGCAGGCGACATCGGGCGCACGCCTTACAGCACCTTCGACATTAGTGCTTTTTACTTCTTTTACCATATAGCAACAACCTAGCTACCACCTGTCAAAATTAAGCCCTAGATTTAGTCGCAGTCGAGTAGAGGCTGTGTTGCATAAGTATAGTGTAAATGAGAAGTACTCATCTCCATGATGGATACTACTAAATATTAGATACTACTTTTGACATATTAAAATTTATAACATAATTAGATACTTGTTGAAGACGAACAGATAATAAAAAGTTAATAATTAAGCAAGAATCATTTTGTTCACAATTGATTTTAATTTGTAGATGCATTCATATAACTTGTCCACTTTTCTTATTAGAGGTATAATGTTCTTATTAGAGGTATAATGTTAATTGGCATAACTGCTATTGTTATATAACCTTAAATTTACTTCTACAATATTGAGCTATACATATATACCATTGTTATCGTATACATAACATATCGGTATCCTAATTTTAGAATTTGTCATATCTGTGTACCCATATCATGACATTATTCATTGTATATGTGTTGGTGTAATATATGGTAAAGGTGTTCAAACTTGCATTCCAGACCTCAGTAACAGATAAAACCCAATTTAATAATTGAGACAGACCTGAACCAGGGAAAAGGGTTCAGTAACATGGCCAGTGTCCAATATATATAAGGGTGTACCAGATTAAGGTTCTCACATAAACTCACATGTAATTTATTCCAACTCTCCTTGCCTCTTTTCCGCCTTTCTCCCCTTTCCATCACCCCCATCTCTTTCCCCTTCTCTCCTATCGCCAGCATGACAGCATCTCTTTACCACTAACACCCAGTCACCGTCATTGCCTCCCTCTGATTTTCCTTTCCTTCTCATTGCAGTGTCTTCTCTACTTCCTCGCGCAATGGCTGGATATTGTCATCACCACTATCTTCTTCAGTCTGTTGCCACTACTGTTGTGTCTTCTCTGCTCTCCTAGTCCTCCTTCCAAACTGTCATATTATCATTCCAGCTCCTCTCCAACATAATCACTTTCTATGAAAGACCTTTAAGTCACAATAATGTAAAGGTTTAAATCAATTATATCAAAATTGGTTAGCTTACATTGATACTTTAGACATTCAAATATATAAATACCGATATAATATAGCCCGTGTCACCATGCCAATCTTTTGGGAAGTTGCTCTCTCAAACACTCATAGGCACATGGACATTTGACACTGATTTACCTTATCCATGCAACACCCAAAAGTTCAACCATATCTCTCATATTAGACTATAGAAATTCTCAAGACTCACATTAGACTATAGAAATTCTCAAGACCCTAACAAACTCAACTCCATTCAGGGGAAGATGGTGGTCACGGAAGGTGCACGAAGTAGATGGATAATGCTAGGCCAATAAAATATGATCAGGCAGTACTGAAGATAGTGTAATGTTGTTTGTGACAATTCAGAGAAATAAGAAGGAAAAATAATACGACAACACATAATGTATAATCTTCATGTTCAATTTTGAAATCTTCGACCAACCAAGTACGTGCAATAAGAAAATTAATAGAGTGTGTGGATCCGAACAGCAGCAGAGAAGTTAAATAACTGCAACATGCTAGTTTCCCTATGTTAACAATAAACTAATTGTACGATGATTATAACCAAGGGATGCACTTACCAAGGAGGGGTCCAGCCATGAACTATAGAAATAAAATTTTGGTGCCTCATCTCAAGCCAAAGCACATACATGACTAATCTTCTAGAAATGACAAGACACATATTAAATGGTGTCTTGGTTCGGGAGTTTTCTCAATATTTCTGCTTCTCTTGCTATTTGAATATCTGAAGGCCAAAATCTTTGCCGGATCACTTTATAAAGTAAGCGAGGAAGTAATGCGACAACTATAATAAGTAAAATTGTAAGCCAATATGTCTCTGAAACAGCCAGATGGTATATTGTCCTGCCAAAAGTAAATATCATGAGAACAGAAATATTGGTTGAATAAAATGATAAACAGTAAAAAAGCGGAGAAATGCATTGATAGCACTAACCCATAATTGGGAAATACTGGAATTGAATCCAATATGATCATGCATGTATATGTAACAACTATGGAACCCCACGTTGCAATATGAGTAAAGAATACCCAGCACTGAATGTCCATCGCCAAGTGAATGTTCACAAGAATAACTACTGAAATGGTCCATAGGCTGCCCATACTCCATATATCAATTGTACTGTTTCTGTAAGTAAAGACGGGTATATAGAAAAGAACAAGACTTTGCCACAAAGTATCAAGCATTATGAGCCAGAATAGGCGCATATTATAGCTCTCATGTCTATGTCCTGCTCCATAAAGTTTTGGATACTGGAGAAGGGTCTTGTGAGTCAAATCCTTGTCCAAAATGCCTACAACTATAGTGGGAAGTGATGTGTAAATGATGGAATAGAATACACTGCTCCAATCTGTCAAAGCGGAAGTTGCGGAAAAAGCTGTGTATAAGATGTACCTACAAAATAATGCATATTCAGAAGGTTAGAGCCATTACGCCACTGCTAGTATTATATGGCTTGAAAATTGCTAAGATTCTATCAGTTTGAATTTGTGAATCAAGGGCTAATTCTTAAAGAGTCAATGAATATCTTATATATTTTCTTTAATGACATCTTACAACATTTACGGTTATTAATTTGAAATAACTACCAAAAAGTCACTAAGTAGCAAGAATGGACACAAACACGAGATAGATACGAGATGGATAAGACACGACACAGACAGAGAGTTGGAGACACAACAAATCCTTAAAAGGTGGGATATAGGGACATGGTGACATGATTATTATATGTATATATTATTTCCTGCATATAATAAAACATCACAATTAGGACTTATTTTACTAAAAGGAGAAATAAACATCAAAACTTAGGTTTATGTTGGAATGACCTACAACTTAGAGAACATAGGCTCTAGTTCTTGGGGATTACCAACATTTGGAAGCTGAATAAAATTATATAAAATTCCCGCAAGACAAATGTGCAGAACAGAGTATGCTAAATAAAAAATTTAAGAGATCTTGCTTGATACTGTATTTGTTAAGTGGATTCCGTTACATGATGGTTTTCTTGCTATATATCCAAGCGGTGATTCCTTTTGGGTGGTGAGCTCAATTATCCTTTAGTGAGTGATGGTGTTGATTCCTTGCTCTTTAATATCACAATGTCTTGTTATCTCATGCGCAGAGGAGTTTTTAGAGGCTGGGAGATCAGCACGTAAACTGATATGGGGAAGTGATATCCAAATAAAATGTAATTATCGAAATATGAGATGTATGATATTTAATTAGGATTTCAGATGATCTGATCTCCATCAATATCAAAAAACAAATTCCAGAAAAATAAAGTCATGATAGGTTAAGAAACAGGTTAGTGAAATCCAAATAAAAAAGGAGTGAAAGAAAGAAAGAAAAGAAAGAATGAAAGAAGAGGAAAAGACAAACCGTTAAGCAAACCTCAAACTGATTAACCCAACCCGATCATACTAGATTGGGTCCTACTTGCCAATCAAATTAGCAAAGAATATCAAACACAATCTAGTATCCCAAAAATAAGCAAAGTGACAAAAAAAACTAATAATCCCTAACAAGCTCTCTAATCAATTTGTTTGAAAAATGATATAACATCACGGATATCTGTATCATAAGGCCCAATAGTCTGCAGGTTACGCTACAAAATCCTTAGTTTCTGTCTCCAGCAGCCCAGATCATCAGGTGGACAGAGTTACTGAAATTTTATACTTTGCCTGCAAAATAAGACACTCTGCGCCCCTAAAGCAAACAGTTAGAAAATACTGGTATAAGTGAGACTTTAGGTCACCGTAAAAATGGACAATCTGGCCAGTCATATACATGAAACCAAGATAATTACACATGTATATCTGGATTTAGCCTTTATATTTGTATTTTCTTTGCTTCTAACAGCCTATTCAGAGAATAGGTATAAAATGTAAGAGGATTTACTATCCACAGTTGTTCACTGTTCGACACAAGAAAGACCTCATTTTTAAATCTTCTCAATATATTCATTTTTTTAGATCTCAACTGGCACATTGAAATTTTATCCATTAATTTGAGCTCAATATTGTTATCTTTTGAGATTTGTTTTTTTTTGTGTTCTTATTAATTCTCACCTAGTTACAGAAGATCAAAACTTTTATTATAACGAAGCTACTTATTATCCAAATCTCTTGGAGGAGAACAAGATTAAAGGGTTAGGGTTAAGAATCACCCTTGAAAGAAGTTGACTAAATCCTAAGGAGGGGCCCATAGATAATGGAGTAGATGATTTGCTTAACCACCACATGTCCTTTCTTGTTTGCACTTGACCGGCTCTCTGTCACTCTATCACCTTTTTAGTTCACTTGCTTGTTATATTCACTGTCTATTAGTTATTTCCAAATTGCTTTCAGTAGTATTGTATACATATTAATTGAGCATTTCACTATTCCCATTAAATTTGGTTAAGACTATATCTGCATTTAAAGAATTCCTACTTAACACACGCTCTATGTTCGCCAATTTTGACTTTTGGAAACTAAAAAATAAACATATGCAGTCCCTCTACAACTCCAGCCAAATATCAACTAAGACAACCGCAATCTGGCAGATTGATGGTTCAGCCAAGGATATCTGCAGAAGGCAACCTCAAATGTCGGGCCACGTCTCACTTCTTTAATTTTATTCTAGCAATATTATCTTCAACTTTAAGGATAATTATATACAAATACGTGGTCAAGGTTATAATCCATACCAGAACAGCATCATCACGAATACAGCATTCCGATAGAAGTTGTACAATATCAAGTAACCCATACGCTGATAGTTCCAGTGCCCATGCACCAGAAGCAATCTTTTCAAAAAACGAAACTGTCCCATAGAAAAATCTGATGCCATAACTGCTTGACGACCTTCCTGACCGCATATTCCAACACCAACATCTGCCATTTGGATCATTGAAACATCATTTGCCCCTGATGAACGAGATGTTAGCAGAGACAGACAAAGATGAGAGAGGTCCGCGTTAAAAAAATGATAAAGCATCAATATTAACAGCCAACAAGAATGCCTCAAAAACAAATAAGCAAAACAAGCAAGCAGATATCACGTCTCTTTGCCAAGAAGTGGGAACCTTCTTGATAGGGGGTCATTGGTAACCAGGTAATGTTTCAGTAGTGTGTATGCAAATGTGTGGTATGTAGTGGTGGAAAGGATTTCTTTGAGAGGAGGGTGGCCAACATATTGTTAAAGGAAAAAAAATTAGTAATTGTTATGAACAAAACAAACCAAAATTTCAAACATTTGAACTGATTCTGTCTGATCCTTTGATCCAATGTCTTTTATCTTTCCTTCTCTTTTGAGGCTGTTTAATTAGTGGTGGAAGAGAGGAAGTAGTAATAGTTCCCTTTGGAACTTGAGAATTGGTTAGTGAGTTTTCCGGTGTTTGGATATTGTTGGGAAGTGTGGTTTGCAAAATGTTATGTCTTTTACAATGTTTGGATGGTAATATGAAAGTGAAAGTGAAAAAGTTGACCATAAAGTTGACCGCAAAATAATATTAAAATAAAAATAATTAACAAAAATAAAAATTAGATTGTAATTAGAATGCAAGTGAGATTTACATGACCACAAAATTAACTGTTTTGAGCTACAACTTGTTACAAATGAGATTCACATGACCACAAAATTAACTGTAGTACCCTCGAAGTGAGGAAGTAATTGTGTAAAAGGGAAAAGAGAAAAGAAAAGGGGTTTTCTCATTTTCTTTTTCCGGTGTTTGGATAGATAGGTAAGTGAGCAATTATACTTCCCCGTTTCCTTACTTCCGCCCACTTCCTTGCAACCAAACACGCCCTTTCTGAAAAGTCTGAATAACAAACTTTTGCTTAGTAGAACAAGGAGAAAGTTCACTAAAATTTTGATTGATAAAGAAATAAAAAGGGAGAAAATTTACTCTTATGAGAAAATTACCAAGTGGACTAGTGCCAATCTCTTGCTTCTCACGATGAAAATAGATGAGTCTTAATTGAAAGAGAGTCAACGTCCTATTTTGTAGTAGTGTCGATGTTCTATTTTGTAGTAGTGCACCAATTTCCTTTTATTTCATAATTTTATCGATCCAATTTCAAGGCAAACTCGAGTTTATTTTTTATCCAAATCACTTCCGTCTCGTCCCGCTTCTATCTGAGATCCATCTAATTTCTAGCTTAGTTGGTAGCCTCATAGCTTTATCGACAGCTAGAATCTTAGCGGGTTTGTGTTCTTTCTTTCTTTACATGTTTACCCGACATCCGTGACAGTTGGAGCTTTGATTCCCAGTTTACTTTTCACCGCCAGCAATAAAACCACCCATTGTGGAGTAAGCAACTACCTAAAATCCATCCGGTTGCGCAAAGACTGTTAGTCAGGAGGTGACCATGACATAAGGCAATAATTTCACATATCACTAGCTTTGTTTTGGAAATGGAACTAGAAAAGACCATGAAGCAACCATTTCATTTGATTATCTAATACAATAGGAACTTTAGATAAATCAAAGCCACTGAAAAGAACAAGATGATGTCTTAGACTTCTATCTCCTTCAAAATTGTGATTAATTTATGCAGAAACCATAATTGCGAGGATTTTTTTTTTTTGAATGTATCAATCGCAGTGGTGGAGGCCAAAGAGATAGGAGTTTTTTTTCCCTTTCTCAAATAGCAAAAATTAATTGTTGAATTAAATCCTTACATTCATCTCTATACATGACCCGAATTAGAAACAGAGAGGGGGGCAGACGTATCAGAGTACAACTAGATATCCCCAATTCGAGTGGGGCAACAGCCCCCACCCGCCACCCCATGGGCCCGCCACTGGTGGTATGCATTTGATTATCAACCTAACCGATGAGTCCATAGTTTGAAAAAGGTTAATCTGGACTTTTACTTGTTATGGTTGTGGCCAGAGATGTTTATGTGAAGTGATGATATTGAAAACAGAATGTGATATTTTCTTGATATGAGACAAGGTATGTAGTCGGCAAGCCTAAACTGTCCTCAAAATCAATGTTGTAAAAACCAGAGCCGACAGGAGGATCAGACCAGGTTTAACTGGAGCTGGCCACTTCACTGGTCCTATTCATTAAACAACCAGAGAAAATGCAAAAACTGACTGAATTGGGCAGTTCTGCTACCACATGAACCAGACAGCTTTAATGAGCTGAACAGAACCGCAGATAAGTAAAAAGGAGTGGCTTTGACATCTTAATTTAATAGAAATTGTTGGGAAGGACATTCGGTCCTATTCTAGGGAAGGCATTATCTTTAGCCGAATGCTCTAATGAAAAGTCCTTTTAACAAGTTTTGATAAATAGTAATATATATATATATATATATATATATATATATATATATATATATATATATATATATATATATATATATATATATATATATATATGAGAATTGCATACAGAACTAAAGGATGTCTCCTATATAAATCCAGCAACGTGTTGAACCATAAAAGACCAAACAGCTTATTTTATGATTTGATGACTAACAACAGTGCTCAAAATCAGAGTATATAAACTCTGACATGTCAAAAAGAAAAAGAAAGAAAGAAACATCAAGAGCCTGGGTTAATGTTCCTTCACAAACCGAATGGAAAGTCAAATGAATAACCAGAAAGAAGACAAGTCCAGGTCAGTTCAAAATTATTTGTTTCAGCAGAAAGCTTATAACCAAATTGGTACCAGTAGTCTCAAAAAGACGAGGGGTAGAAAAAATATCTTTTCCCCAAGAGATTTAGCAAGTTTTATTCCAAAAGAATGGATACAGAATCCCTGACAAGATTTACTCATCTGTAAAATAAAGAGAACAAATAAATTGTACTCCTGCAGTTGTTCTTTCTAATTTACCTTATTGTTTTTATTCTTTATGTTTCAAACTCAATCTCTTCTAGATTGTTTTTTGCTACGGTACTAGATCTACAACACGGAAGGGGATTTGATAAAGAACAAGCTTGACTGTTATCCTCCTTTGCAATAAAGAAGGTCAAGTTTATGCAAGGGCGTGGCGATCTGAGATCCAAGAAAGTGTTGAATAGAGTAATACACTTGTGGGCTATGTGCTTGGAGATCAACCATTTTATCTTCATCTAAAACTTGTGTTGAGTGTTTATAGAGAAAATGTGATTTATTTACGTGAGAATAGATTTTGCTTCTTTAAGTTTACTGCTCAGAAAAAGAATGTGATAAATCCTTCATGGTGGGTCTTGGCTCTTTCACGGTCTATTGATCATTCTCTAGCTGTAATCTGAGGATATAGGATTGGATAAAGATCTTCAATCTTCTATTCTCAGTTCATGTTTAGGTATATTTCCTTTGTTGCACCTCAAGTTTTGGTCGAGACAAATTATTAGCAAAGTGGCTAGTCTTGTACGAATTCTCTCTTTATAAATTCTGCAATGGCATAAGCTGAATGTTTAACATTTGTCCATTCATAGAAATTTCAATATGTAGCCCTCACCAAAAGTTGTTACTATTGAAATTGAAGAGAGAGGAGAGCCAATTATACCAGTTGAGTTTGAAATCATGAAAGAAAAATGCAAATATATATATATATATATATATATATATATATATATATATATATATATATATATATATATATATATATACATATATATATATATATATATATATATATATATATATAGTAGCTTTGGACATAATGAAGTTGATTTTCCTAGTACAGAAGTATGGTGCCTAAAGAGAAATCAAAGGAGAAGGACAAAAAAATTGAATGAAGATATCCAAATTGAGAAGAGTGGATATGAAAATATTTGCACAAAAGTTGTTGATTTGGATGCAGGTAAAGAGGTGGCAGATAGAGATAAAAACATGTTTACTAAAGAAAATAATTAAATAATTGAAAGTCAAAATAAATCGGATAGGAATGTTGTCACTTCAAAGAAAATTGCAGCCATGGGAAAGAGGCAGAGGATGAAAATAGACGAATAACATAAAGACGATTCCTTTGGAATTGAGGGTATGGGTAAGGATAGCAATAAGTTATCAGATAACTTTGTCCAATCTGTTATAGATGATATCAGTAGTGAAGTTTTCACTAGGTTATTTCCTGTTCCGTCTTAACTTACACAAGCCAATCCTGATGGGAGGAATTATGAAGAATGATCGAGGAGGAGGAAGCTCTTATGAAGATAGAAAAGAAGAAAGGGAAGAAGGTGGAGGAACATGAGAAACATCCTATGCTAAAACCTAGGAAAGAGATGTTTGACTAGCAACCTATTTATTTGTATTATTTTCTTTGTTGCTAATGGTGAGTGAGTTCTAAAAGAATAGTGAGCAAGTTTGCTTTCTATGAGAGGTCAGTTGTTGATGAGTGTTTCAGGATATGATGTGATTCTTGCAATATTTTATACACCTCTCATAATTGAAATATAAAAGACATCATTCCAAAAGGGGAAAAAAATAAACTTGGTGATTGAAAATTTTGTTCTGCATCTCTTATTAGGGATCACAAGCACCAGGTATTTTTAGTACGCTATGTGGCACAGAAACTTGTCACGAAGCCATGTTTTGTCTGTTGAACGTGTGTGTTAGGCACACTTAATCGGACAATACTTCAATTCTGCATCTTACACTTCAGAATTTGTGTCAATCTGTCGTGTCTCCCCGTGTCCGTGTGACAAGCGAAACATAGCTGCTGATCTCTTCTAATACAGGGTGATCCTATTGCAAGTGAAGTGTAAATGCTTTGTGGAAAGGCTAAAAATGTTGACTTCCACAAATATACAAAACCAATCCACCTAAAACCCTCGGCATGTTTCATTGTGGAATATGAAACACAGATGCACAGGCAAATAGCAAAGAGAAAGAAACAATTAACTCACCGTCTCCAATAGCCAGAGTCATGTCATTTGTCCTACTCTTGATTAGATCAACTACTCCAGCTTTCTGTAAAGGGGCAACGCGACAACAAAGCACAACCCGGCAGGATGTTGCCAAATCAAAGAGCTGCAAAATTTTGAAAGATAACGTAATGAGATTGACTAAAAAAGAGTACTAGAAGCAAGTTCTTGAATTCTATCCATGATCATGCACAGGGTTTACAAGGGCAAGGATGAAAATTTAACAAGGAAATATTTTGTGTCACAAAAAGAATCAAACATGCACAAGCAAACAAACAGTAATCTTCTTTAGTAGTGCAGAATTCATGCCTCTACTTCAAGCTCTTTCTCTAAAATGTAAACCAGGCTGTTTCCGTCAATTATGAGCGCTAACGGAGCACGTGCTGAGCCTGCCACCCTTTCTCCAACTGATTCTGACAGGTCACTGATACAATCTGCATGTCTGAGAATTTGCAATCTGTTTTCAGGTACCAAACCAATAGTTAAAGTTGAGTTATCATCACTTTCAAGAAAATCAGTTCCCGAATTCATCTTCAGATCTAATGTTTTGCTCATGTAGTCCACTGGCTTTATTCCATACTTCGCCTTAGCATCAGCTAGAAGACGCCTGCACTCAACCTCTGAAGTACCATTTATAATAATTTGATGCATATTCTCAGTCAGAAGCTTGCAAGAGAGACCTATAGAAATTGCAGTCTCTTGTTTATCTCCCGTGAGAACCCAAACCTTGATTCCTGCTTGGCGAAGGGCTTCTATAGTTTCAGGCACACCTTCTTGTAATTTATCTTCAATCCCAGTAGCTCCAAGGAGAGTTAGATGACATTCAATAAGAGAAGCTGCTTGGCGGAGCTTTGCTGATCTCTCGGTTAATGAAGTGCTAGCTGCTTCATACTTGTTCTTCCATTCCTCGAATTCTGTATCAGCAAGATCCCTTGAAGCAATTACAAGGGTCCGTAAGCCTTGTGAAGAATAACCAGTCAAATGACTTTCTGTTGCATGTTTTATTGTAACAGGTTCTACTCCTTGGCGTTTATTAGATGACGTGTCCAGGATGCTTAACATTGAACTATCAGCTCCCTTGACCAGAACCTTGACAGCATTATTCGGAAACCTGATCACCACAGACATTCTTTTACGCACACTATCAAATTCATGCAGACCAAGCACATCTAACCTGATTTGAAGGTGAAACAACTCAGTATAAAATCTAAAATAGCAGTAAAGAAAAGCAGCCATTAAATGGAAATTATAACTTTCCAGTTTACCAAGACATAAAATGCAGAGTTTGCAACCTAATCTGAATGTCAAAGGAAAGCTCTAAATTACCTAAGCTTCTCCCCATGCACATCAACTACAATGTGACCAGACGTCCGCTCAATGAGAGTGTACCCATAAGCAGATGCAGCAGTAACCAAAGCTTGCTCATCAGGAGACTCACCCTGGTAGTCAATGGTGTCTACCTCGTCAGTTACTTCAGCATCAGAACTAACAGATGATCGTTTACTAGGCATTGGAATAACAGTGTTACAAGCTGCCAGTGCAAGAAAAAAATCATGCGCGGCAATTCTTTCCTCTCCTATAATGTCCTTATGTAACAATGCCACAAGATCAGGATCAACAGTGATTCCAGACTTGAACTTCCACCTTTGTCCATCTGTTTCTCCTGTATGGAAAACCTAGATCAACAACCACCTTGAGAATGAAAGAAGACTGAAACTTATAAGCAACAACAGGCAGACAATATCCCTCAATAATATCATTAAATACTTAATGCAGTTGGACGCAACTTACAAGACTACAAGTACAGATGGAAAACAGGTGAAGGAAGCAAGTATTAACTCCAAACTTCAAACTATTAGAAATGATAAAATATTCACAGCCGAAAACTGATACTAGGCTCTGCAGTTTCATCTGCTGTTTTATCTTCCACAATCCTATGCCATCCTAGCTTGCGGATTATAGTGCCTTCAACTCGCAACAAATTATATGTTGGGAATCTTTAAGTTTTCTAACTCCAGGAGAAATGAGTCGAGAAAACAATAATTGGATTATAATATTTTCAAAAAAATGCTGCAGTCTGGGACCCTATAAGTGAAGAACTGATGGCCTAGTATCATTTTAGAAAACTCCAGGAGAATGAGTCGAGAAAACAATAATTGGATTAAATATTTTCAAAAGAATGCTGCAGTCTGGGACCCTATAAGTGAAGGACTGATGGCCTAGTATCAGTTTTAGAAGGGACGGTACATAAAGCAACTTAATATACCATGCTTGATGAGCGGTGTTAAAGAGTTTCTTAATAAGGGCCTTTCTTAGATGGCAGCCTGTGCAATGAACACATATGAAGCACACCATAACTTTCACTGAAATAATCATTAGCTACAATCAATGATTAGCCCAAAGGGTGGTGCTAAACTTAACCAATGAGTTTTCAGCCTAGATGTCATTCAACCTAAGGTGCATGCAAACAATTTAATCTGCCACGATTGGAGCTTCCTCAATTGCAAGGTCCATTTTTTTCCCTCTCAGAGAAATAAATCTCAAAGCAATGTTCTAAAAAGCGGTTTCAGTACGCGCGCGATCCGGGAGCTCATAATGTTTAAACGGATTACACGTTTTATTATTAATATAATATATAATAATATATTAATATTATAATATTAAAATATAGTTCTATAAACTCCAGAGAAAGCATAAAAGATATAGTAAACATAACTTGAAAAATTAAATAGCTAGTACTAAGAAGAATTTAAAAGTAATAATAACAATCAGTTCAAAGTACATCAATATACCTCCATCTTCAACAACTATAGTTAAAAAATGCTTTTTAAATGAACAAATATATGTATTTCTTTCAAAAAACAACATACTTCCAACAACTTTGGTTCACTGCTAGATGCAACTCTATTCTTCTCATGCTTGAGGCACTCATCAGTCTATTAAAAGAAACAAAGACCACTGGTAAGAACCTGGGCAAAATACGTGCACCCGAGGGAGGGAGAGAGCTGACCAAAGGGAGGTCGTCATCGACGCATGAGGAGGTCGTCGTCGACGCTTTGCTGCTGACTAGAGAGTTAATCGTAGGGGGAGGTCTTTGTCGACAAAGAAGGAGGTCACAGTGGAAGGATCAACCGCAAGGGGAGGTCGTCGCCGAAGGGGGAGCTCGCCACAGGAGGATTAGCGCTTTGTGAACTTCTTCGTCGTCGAGCTTCGGGGGTTCTAATTTCCTAGGAGGATCGTCACCGCTGTGAGCTTCGGGAACTTCAGATAAAATTAGAACTTCGGGAGCTTCGTCGTCTCGTCGCCGTGAGCATCGAGAGCTTCTTCATGAGATTCAGGAGAGGCTCGAAGATGCGCATAAATTTAGGGCTCGCGAGCCCTAATTCTCCAACACGCGACAATTTATATCCTCTATTATTGGATCGAGTTTGAGTTCAATTAGCTTAATAGGTTCGAAATTCGAATCCCTTTAGAAAATGATTGAATAATATTTAAATGAATGCTAATTAATAACCGATTAGATGCTTAATCATCACTTAAGCGAATTAATCGCCTGACCGAGTAATTGGACCGCTTTCTTCAAGTTCTGCTCGGTTTCAGGCCAAAACATTTAAGCGGACGATTAATCGACCGCTTAAACCTTTTTTTAGAATACTGTCTCAAAACAATTATCGGTTACGATACAGCTAGAGATATATCAGTTCACATACAGAACAGCTACTTGTATTTTCTGCAGAAACAAGTAACTTATGTTGTTGTATGCAGAGTTTGAGAAGAATCTGAAAGGTACATGGTAGAATCCATCTTTTGTTGCACAAGCAAAGCGATGGTTTTCGCTGCAGCAACAGAACATCCGGTACATAATAACATATTAATCTTAGGGGTTATTGATAGGCTCAGGGTTAAGATGGCTGACAGTTGCAGTAATCAAGGATATAGCATTGCCAAAAGAGGACTTGAAGGAGCTTTCAGTGATGATGTAAAACCAAGCGGAGCGGGTGATGAAGGATTCAGCAAACAGATATGAAACACTTGTTGATTGTCGCACCAGCAGTCAATCAGCATACAATGTGTGCATATATCGTAAACAAAAAGGATATCTATCCGTCACATATTTTCTAGCTTCAACAGGACAATAAATGTGATAATTGGAGAGACTTAGCGGTATATGGCCTTCGTAGGCAGAAGCTCTTTCTTCAGTGGCAGAACCAGGATTTTGATGGAGGGCTGAGACCCACATTGGAGACTTAAAACTTCGAAGAGGTTTACTCCAATTAGGGTAGGACACCTTCCCTTCGGGATATAATGAGGCTCCACCCTTGGCTGAGGCTACTATTAAACATGCAGAGTTGCAGACCCATGAAAGTAGCTTCTTACAATGAAATGATATAGAAACAAACAATTTCTACTCTCATCTTATCCATGACCAGAATATAATTATTTCTCGACAGTGAGGATAAATGTCTTGTTACACACTAAATGAAAATACAGTGGTTAAAAGGGCAAGACAAAACATGGACAAGAGTCTGCAGAAGATGCACAAATAAATAAGAAAAAAATATATGCACTCAAGGGTGAATCACAACAGGAGTATAAATTTCATGCTGCAATGATAACATTAGACAAAAGGATGAAATGCAAAAGGATGAAATACGGTATATTTGTATATGAACAGTAAAGATAAATGAGACATACGGCGATGCATCGAAGACCGTTTGAGCAACAACCAATCACAGGTGCCCTAAATGTAGTATTAGGATAAAACACTGCGAGTGCAGAAAACAATATAAATTTACATGAACTTATGTTTTCCAGGGTAAAAAGATGCAATTGAAACAGGAAAGGAAAACATATCACAGTTGAATATTTCTGACTCTAGAAATGTCTCATTCTTTTCTTTTGCTAGCAGAATGTGTTGTTTGCTAGAATAACAATCATTGTCGGATAAGTTGCTAACACATATAGATACATATTCAGACACAGGCATGGAAATTAGATGCAAGTACACCACAAAGTTAAGTGCACTTTTCCAATAAACTTGAAGATTAATGAAAGATCCGATAAAGTTGAAGAATAATGAAAGAATGACAAGAATCAGGACTACATATGAAATTAATGTCAGTAAATTTGATAACAATGCTTCACAAGTTTTTGTGGGACAAGAGAACATAGAAATGAAAGAATCATGATTAAACAAAAATTCCAGGAAGTTACTACTTCCTTTCAAGTTCCCAAGTCATTTGAGGAAAGATATTTCTTGCCACAAAACCACTATATAAATCTAGATTTGTTTCCATGTAGTCAATGAGAAATAGATCGCAACATATTTCCCTGGAAACATGTATTAGTCTTCATGAGAAGCTTCTGCTAACCATAATCAACACTGACGGAAGTGCAGTTATCCCCGTTTCCAAAAAATTAAAAAGAAAAAATAAGAAAAAACAAAAACCTCATAGAGAACAATCTTAAACGTGTGTGCGCGCGCGCGTGTGTGTGTTGTGTGTGTGCGTGTGTGAAAGCATTATGTGCCCATGTGTGTGCATGTGTATGTACTATGAGGATTCTTAAACAGGTGCAACAATTCAATTACAGGCAATCACAAGAAGGCAGAGATGTAGATTATTGATCACTTTACTAGCATAACGGTAAATAAGAACAAGTATCCATGCAAGCTGGCTCTGTTTTTAACACCAAATGGGATGAAATTTCAATGGATATAACCATTATAAGAACAAGATCAAGAATCACACTGAATAATAGTCAAACCTGTATTAATCCCTTGCAAGGTGCTTCCATAGTCCACCCCGTATAAACTAGCCCTCCGAAACTCCATCTTATTCTCTGTCAATGTACCGGTTTTATCAGAAAATATGTACCTTATCTGACCCAAGTCTTCGTTGATATTCAATGTTCTGCACTGGAACCTTGAGTCTGAATTGCTATCATACATCTCTGAATCCCCGATCATGAAGTAAGATTGGCCCAATCGGACTAGTTCCATTGTGATGTAAAGAGATATAGGGATCATAATTTGAAAAATTATCACAGAACTCAAAAATGCAAAAAGTATCTCCAGCCAAATACCATAATACTTATATTGTTTTCCATTATCACGGCCTTCTGTGAAATATCTTCTCCTGTAGTAAGGCAAAGTATCAAGCTGATGTGCATTATGATGCAGCCATAACCCCATTCCAGTTGCCACAGCAGCACACATGATAAGGAGAAAAACTGACAGCCACAGGGTTTCCCTGTTCATGTAGATCTCCAACCTGCTCCTTTTGGAAGGTGAAATCGCACTATTCATCATCGCTTTTGTTTCCTGACCAGCATATACGACAACCCCAACAATCCAATCTGTGTTTTTAAGCTGGCAACCTCGCAGAATGATGTTTGACTGGCCCAGTGGAATCCTCTGCCCATTATACTCCATAGTGGCTGCGAATTCATAAATATTCCTATTAGGCTGCTCGCACAGGATCATCCCTGAATATGAACCCTCCCCCAAACCATGGGAATAGTTTCCTGCCGTGCATATCTAGTCTTTAAATTTGACTCACCATCTAAATTCATTGTCTGGACATATGCTATACCATTTGGGTCGCTACTCCCCAACAAAACAATGTCACAGGGAATAGATTCATCAGCACAAATTTTCACCACTTCCCCTGCCCGTATCTTTTTCCATTTCTTCGGCCGGAACTTACCATACTGAACGACTTCTGCTTCTCGGTTATTCTCTTTCCTGTCAGATCTGTGCCTTCGCCAGTCTTCATAGCCATCTTTAATAGCAGTCACGAAAAGCACAAGGAGTAGGGGGAAGAGAGAGGCTGTTCTCCCAAACACAGCTAGAGGAGGAAGCTGATTCAGACCAGCAATGGCTAAGAAGTACAAATAGGCAAATCGGTGGAATTGGATAAACAGGTTCTTGGGCAAGAATGTAATTACAGTATATTTACTGGTTCGGATTTCATTCCCTGTGAACTCATACTTGTCATTTGTCCTCCTTGGATCATTAATATAAATCAATCTCGAATTTTCATTGGATGAGAAATCATCAAACTGTGTGCTCTTGGGCCGGGTCCTCTGAGATTTGTTTACCTTCTCATTCCGAGCATCGGACACAGAAATTTCAAGCGATGGCGGAAAGCCCTGGAGCTCCATGGTTCCCCAGGACACTAGTCGTCTTCCTTCTCGAGCAGGGCATTCCACCTTGAAACTCTCAAAAAAATGTGACTCTGCTGAGTGAAAACATTCTGTGGATGAAAAAGGATCAGAGCCGTATAGTTGTCTCTTCAGATGACCCTTCTTTTCAAGAGGGTCGGCTTCTTCTTCTTCTTCAGTGTTGAGGCAAATACCATCACTTTCCTCAGAGCCCAAAGAAGAGAAGGAAGCAGGTTGGTAATAGCCACCAGAAGAGCCAAAACCTCTGCTGGCTGACTCTAAAGATTCTGAAATAGCGGGGGTTGAATTCAACAATGGCCGGTTGGCAGTCATAAATAACCCAACAAGGGATGGATGCTCTTCAAAATCAACATAAACCGGCGGTGTAGAGGAAGTTTATTTCCCTTTAGTCCGCAGCCAAAACAAATTAGCACGGGGATTTAAATTTCCTTCTCTGTGACAAACTAGTGTCCATCCAATCTATGCTTTCTTCGGAGTTCTCCAAACAAGGCCATCATTCAATATAAATAAGATCCTTTTATTTGAAATGATCAGATGTCGACACCTTAGATCACAACAATCTGAAATTTAGATAAAGAAAATAATCCGGCTAAAAGACAAAACAAAACAACCATAAAATTTTGTTGTGTGAAACTGAGTTTAAGAAAACTATATAAAACCCAAGAGATTTCTGAAAGTATGCAGGCCCTCGTGACAAATCTCTTGTTGCATAAAAGAGGTGACCCCTAAAATATGCCGATTACGAGAGTGGTTAATTTAAATCTAATAAACAAAAAACTTAAATTTTCGAAGAGAAATTTTTTACCTTATTCCTCAGAAGTGAATCTATCATCCAATTTCCTATAAACTTAAATTCAGAAAGCCAATTTATCTCAAATCTATCACATTCTTCCAGAAAACAAAGCGATAGCTAAAAATAAGCCATAAAATCCTGCAATTTCAAAAAGAATCAGAAAAATAACCTAAAATATGAAATTTCAAAATGAAAAAAAGTATAATCCCAATGTTTAACCATTAACAAGGCCCCAATCTAACCCTAATTCACTCACGGAAACGTTTATTCCCCGTGTTTCAAGAAATAGCCAGAAACTAGAGCCAAACAAACTAACCTCTCTCTCCAATTTCCTGTCTAGCGCTCTGCCTGGAGGCACATTGCTCCAAGATCCCGCCTTTTGCCACAGATCTGGCAATCACTGCACGATCCAACGCGAAACCCTAAGCGCTCGAGAGATCTAGATCCGCCTTTTTCAGTTCCAATCTCAGGTGATAGCGATGGAATCGTTAGGGTTTAGCAAAAACGCAAAGGCCCCTCCATTTTTGGCCCTTTCCATTCACGAACAACAGAGACGGATCGCAGTGAGCGAGCAACAGATGGCCACGAATCTTTCCCCGGGGCGCTCCGGTGATTTGTAACCGCTGCTCTGTAACTCAGTACATTTACGAAACTACCCCTGTGTTTTTAACTTATTATGGGATGAACACATGACGCTGCCAAATCTCTGTTTGTTCCCGAAATGCCCCCACTTTTGAATCTTTCCTTAAATGACGCTTGTCTGTACCCGGCGATGATTGCGAGACCGTTGAGCTCCTCTTTTTTCCAATGCGTACATCCCAAATTCGCGTAGATCGGTTTTGTCCTCTAACATCACAGAAGGCAAGCTTAGCCCCGTGATGAATTTTGCGTCGGGGGCATTTGAGGAACGGACAGGACCGGCAAATGTTCGGGTTGAGAAGGGTAATTTTGGGCGGGGGCCACGCCAGTGGCGTTTTCAAAGCCCGGGGGCGGGATTGGCGTGGGGTGCTGTCTCTTACCTTCGTGAAATGCTTTTGATGAGAGGTGAAAGAAAGCACCGGGAACATGGAGAGAGGGAGAGAATATAATATTAGTATATCTCGTTGTCGGCACTGAGAAACAGACTAAGGACGGTAGGGGGTGTCAGGTGGGCCCGGCCAATGGGGCGGGACAGGCCGCGCCCGTCCTGCATGCTAGCATTAGCTGGCTCGGGCCTGGGTCCCCTTGAGTCCCGCGACTGGTCTGGACTGGACCTAGGGCCGAACTTGAGTCGAACATTTTTAAAAAAATAAAAAAATTATTACACGCACTAAATATATTTTTCTCTCTATTATTTACACAAGTGTTAGATAGTGCAATTGTTTATCAGGCTTATCTCACTCACTCACTTGAGGTCCACGGCTTGAACTTGGACATTTATGATTTTTTTGATATTTTATTTCTCGAGACGAGGCGAAGTGAGTGATGGAGGTGGAGGCGGTGGCGGGCTGCGGAGGCGAGGGGGCGGCAGAGTGGTGGGCATTAAGAGCGGCGGCGGAGGTAGGTCGTTGGGGGCAGGCGGGCGGCATGGGCCATGGGCCTCTTTACCCAAGCACAGGTGTAGCGCCCCATTTCAGGGATACGTACCCAAATACATGTCCCAACTTTTCTACAGTATTATTACAATTTTCTTCTAGTATTTGTTTTAAGTTGCGATTTCTCATGTTTTTCGTATCGGATCTGAATTCTCAGTCTTAGAATCAGCCCTGACCCGAACTGGGAACCCGATACTAGCCTATAGCCCGATTTGATCTTTCTGGCAGTCTGATTTGATCAATTTCTGTTTCAGACACTGTTTTCTAATATTTTAGATTTTTCATGATTTTTTAGAAATTTTCAAAATTATTTGCAAAATCTTCAAAACCGGCGTCGGTCAGCATCGCTGACTGATTCCCGGATTTTTAATTTTCAAACGGGATTGAATTTTCTAAACGGCTTTCACGTTACTTCTTATAATTTCATTTTCTATTTAAAAATATTTTTTAGAATTTTTCTAAATTTATCAAAATTTCACTGATTCTGGTGTCGGCCGGTATCGCTGGAAGATTTTAAGATTTTTAATCTAAAAACTACATTGAATTTCTCGAATCTGATTTTATCAGGCATCTTAAAATAATATTTTTCTATTTTTTAGAATTTTTCGGAACGTTTCTGAAACAGTCAAATTTTTGCCCTATTAAAATAATAATATTATTTACCGATAATTTCTTTTCTTACTTTTTCTTTCTCTACTCCCCTACTTTATACTCCCAGATATTCTAATAAATTAATTATTTAATAATAAATTTTTTCTACTATTTTATTTTCTTTTTCCTTATTTTTCCTTGTTCTTTATTTTCTTTCCTTTTCTTTCTTTTTCTTTTCTCTCACTTTGACTTTCCCCACCCCCGGCTCCAACCGCCTGCTCCCCTGCACAGCCGCCTGCAGTAGCCATGGGCTGCTGTTGCAGCCTTTAACCCCCCCCCCCCAATTTTTCATCATTTCAAATCTTCCTCGTTCTATTTAACCTTCCTCTTTTCAATTCATAATCCAAAAACAAACTCATCTCCTTCAACTAAACAGCCCAACCCATTCCATCTTCTCCACCGCCACCTCCACCATCACCGCCGCCGTCTCCAGGCCGCAGGCCACCTCCCCCTCCCCTCCATTTTTCTTTTCTTTCTTTCTTCTTTCCTTCTTCATTCTTTCTTTCTTTTCTTTTCTCTTTCTTTCCCCTAAATAAACACCCACTTTCCACTTTCCTAAAATACCCTCCACCTCATCCTCAAATTACTTCCCCATATTTACAACCAATACCCCTCCCCTATTAATTTCAAATTTATTTCTAAAAATACCATATTTTCTCTCTCCCTCTCCTTCCTACAACTTCCTCTCTCTCTCCTCTCTCATTCCCTCTCTAATAATTATATAAATATTTATATTTATATACTTTAATATATAAATATGGGCTAGCAGTTTGCTTGAACGTGTTCGCGAATTTTCCAGATTTTCTCGGTATTTCGTCCGGTACTAGGCAAGTGCATTTCTTTGACATTTCTTACTTTATTCCCATCGTTTCATATTTAATAATTATCTTACTTTAATATATGATGTCTCTTTATGCAAGTTAGTATATGTTAGATAAATAATTATCATGTTATATCTGATACATGATGCACCGCTATATATTTGACACATGATACCTGACACCGGTATTTGCCATGCTATACTTATCACTTGATATCTGACACCGGTATTTGCCATGCTATACTTATCACTTGATATCCGACATCGGAATTTGCCATGTTATACTTATCACTTGATATCCGACACCGGTACTTGCCATGCTATACTTGACACATGATACCGGACACTGGTACTTGCCATGATATATTTGACCCATGATATCTGACATCGGTACTTGCCATGCTATACCTGACTCTGATATATGACACCGGCACTTGCCGTGCCATACTTGACACTTGATATATGACAACGATACTTGCCATGCTATATTTGACATATGATACCTGACACCGGTACTTGCCATGTTATATTTGACACACGATATATGACACCGGTACTTGCCATGCTATACCTGACCCTGATATATGACACCGGTACTTGACATGCTATACTTGACACTTGATATATGACACTGGTACTTGCCATGCTATACTTGACACATGATATATAACACCTGTACTTGACATGTTATACTTGACACCAGACACTTGTATTACCTGGCATATGCATGATTATTATATTATTACCAGACATCTGGTACTCCTGTATCTCTTGTACTCCTGAACTCCTGTACTCCTATATCTCCTGTACTCATGTCCCCTGCACTGTTACTTTTGTTAATAGCACAGTCAATCCGGCGTCCGGCAGAGCATGCCTGGTGCCGGAATGACGAGGATGTATCCCACAATCGTGCTAGCGTCCGGCGGATTCTGGATGGAACTAAGTGCCACACGGAGCAAAGTGTCACACCATACACGTGGTGGGGGCCGCCTCTAGAATCCACCCTCACACAAAATAAGTGCCACACAGAGCAAAGTGTCACACCACACACGTGGTGGGGGCCACCTCTCGAATCTGTGGGGGCCACCTCTTGAATCTGTGGGGCACCTCATGTATTAACCCACACAGAGCAAAGTGCCACACCACACACGTGGTGGGGGCCACCTCTTGAATCTGTGGGGCTACCTCCTGTATCAACCCTTATAGCAAAGTGTCACATGGAGCAAAGTGTCATACCACACACGTGGTGGGGGCCACCTCTTGAATCTATGGGGGCCACCTCTTGAACACACATGCCTGTACAATGATAACGCCTGGAGTATGTGTTGCTTGGTCTCTCCCCTATTCGAATAATGGTACCTGCATATCGGAGTTCGAATGAGCTCTACTGGAAGTGCGGGCTCCAGTGTGAAATGTCGGTGTTGTGGGACGCCGGTGGGAAATGGACAAGAATAACATAAGAACGTAAGAAACAATAATAATATTAGGGACGTGTGATATTTGATCACTTATTTGTTAGGGTCCTGGTACTCACATATCAGACCGGGTAAGTTCTACAGAGTGCGAACTCTAGTATGGACCATCGGTGATGTGAGGCGCTGGTAAGGAGGCGATTGAAATATCAAACGGTACTGATTATTATTGGATAATTAAAATGCAACACTTTTATATTCCAGTTATAGTGTTATATCCTGAGTTGACACCTTACTTTATGACACATGATGATTTCTCCAGACACACTATAGTTCTGTTACTTTTAGGGCAACTCAAGTTGTATAAATTCAGACGATGGAGACATCGGATATGTGGTATATAGATGAGGGTTTCCTTATTTGGATTATCCCCTTGACGTATCTGTCTCGTGAATCCATAATCTGAGCTTGTATAACTAGTTTTGTCCATACTTGTATTTATCGCATGTTTAACTTATTTACTGCATGTATCTATGTCTTCATTCAGATTCATCGATATATATGATTTACTATCGTTCCTTTAATTTCTCTTATGTTATTTGCTATTACTTGTACCTGCATACTTGGACCACGTCACTTGATCATGTACACGTGTGTCTGTTATGCACGCCATTTGACTTTATTATATGTACTCGCAGGGTTATGTCTGACAACCCTGAACTCTCATGTTCAGATCCTAGAGACCGGACCCTGGTGGCCTTACTGTAGCTGATCAGAGTAAGCAGGGGATCCTTCCGTGACGATCGGAGTGCAGCAGAAGCTTGGATCAACGCCGCAGCTCTACCTCCTAGTTCCTCTCATGTTTAGTTCCGAGATTCCTCTTGCTGCTCGTGATCACCTCTCAGCTTTTGTATATCTCTTCACATGATGTACTTTTGTATTTCTGGTGATATAATATTTCTGTAATATTGTTTCACTCTCTGTGATAACCATGTACTTGTACTTTTCTGTTGGAATGTATATTACCACTGTGCTTCCGCACTCTGATTCTTACTTGTACTAATGATTAGCATCTACACGTAAGGGTATTTCTGACCTGCGTATATACGTTGTAATGACGTCTTCGTACCCGCCAGATCGGGGCGTCGCACCAGGTCTGACCCACGAGGGAGTCGAGCAGGGTCGGCTCTGGCCCAGGTACCACGCAGGGCGGGCCCTGCCCGTGCGGGTTAACCTGCCCGACCCAATTGATATCCCTAGACGATGGCGAAAGAGAGAGAGAAAGATGAACTTGGAGGGAGTAGGAGTGGGAGAGTGTTGCGGCAAGAGAAGAAGAGGTGGAGGAATTTGGAGGTAGAGGGGACGGAGGGGGAGGGGGGGTTGGGTTATGATCAACTTCACCGGAGGAGGAGGAGGAGGAAGAGGAAGAAGGAAGAAGGAGGGGAGAGGAGAGACTTGAGGCTTACTGCGGCAAAGGAGGATGGCGGGTGACGACGGCGAATGCACTGCTGTCTATCCCCCCTCTCACACGGAATGAAGAAGGGCAGACAAAAACGGACAAAGTTTGTGAATAAATCATGGGAGAAAAACTTCGCTTCGATTTTGATTAATACTTTTTTATAAATGAGTAATATTACTAGTTAATTAATTAATTAATGGATTGACGAGGGAATAAACAAAAGAGTTAAACATGTTTCCGTGAAACATGTTCTGACGTCAGGATGGGAGAAGGCGACCGACGCTGATTATGCCCCTGTGCCTCGTCTGAATGGATGTGATCAGGCTTTGTCCAAAGTGTTTAAGCTGAGTTTTTCTCATATATCTCCTAAACAAACTAAAAATTTGACATGCTCCCTAAATCTGTGCTATTGTTAATTGGCCCTTTGCACCTTCTGGGTCTTGAGAAATTAGTCTCCATCTGTTATGATATTAAAACATATTAAGAATATTAAAAGTTTTATTAATATAAAGTACAAAAATTATTTTAATAAAATTCATCTATGATCACTTCAGCAGAAAACTTCTCTGCAATTTCTTTCTCAATATACACTAGGAGATAATCTTTTCGAGTTTTTATAATATTCATTGCAGAAAATGCCTGGTTTCACAGTTGCGATGGATACAGGGGAAGTTAAAATCAACCGATCTGTAAAAAATGTAAACCACTGACCTTTTTGATGATAGATTGTGCATATCTGGATGGTGAGGCACATCTCACTCGTAGTGTTGCAGCTGAAACTTCAAATAGCGTTGCTCTGTAAAATTTTGAGGATGAAATTTTTTTCTGCTAATTTGCAAATATCTTTCTGTTTAAATCTCCAATAAACCTTATCGCAGATCTAAAGCAGAGACCAAAATACGAAGCTCGACTGAATCTAATGCAGCAATGAAAATATTTTGTACGCGTGAACATTTTAAACAAAGTATTGATTGAATTCAAGTGAGATTCTATTTGCTCTCGTTTAGACTCACCTCGAGACTCATCAACGATAATACAGAATTTAACTTCACATATTCTTCACGGATTACACTTTGCACATTCGAGAAAATATGTAAAATCTGTTTTTGAATTTTTGAAGAAGTATACTTCGCAATTTTTCTTTTGAGCCTTAGCAATACAAGATGCTAAAAGTTTAATTATCTCAATGTAATTTCCACGAATTTTGGAGCTTGGTCTTTCATCGTGCCCCTAAAAAGCACGTGATTGAAATGTTAGCCATCTTATAGAATCAATTGATGTTTTCAGTCGCAAGCTATTTTTAGCAATAGAAGATGGAGGCTGCTTATCAATCATCTTATAGAGTCAATCACGCTCACTTAGGTTTTTCACAACCTAAGTGTATAAAAACTTCTGTGCAAGAAACAAATAAAAAAATGTTTAGGTGGGTGATTGATGGAATGTCTGGGCGGGGCAAGAGCTGTGATGGGTGCTTTGTTTCGCCGCAGGGAGGTCCGGATGGTCGGTCGGAGATCAGAAGGCCGGGACGGAGGGTTCTAAGGGTGTGTTGCCACCATTGCGGCGTGGTTTTGCTCTGTTTCGTTTGTTGTTAGCCAGGCTGTAAGGCCAATGGGTGTCCAGATCGGGCGCTGCAGGGTCGACTGCCTACTCAGAGGAAGTCAGGGTCGGGGGGGTGGTTCTGTTCAGAGGCACTTGCGGGGTGGCTTTGATCAACTGCCGAAGATCGTCGACGGCCGGGGGGGGGGGGGGGAGGTTATGTCGGTGCGAGCCAGACTGAGTAGAGAGTCGATGTCAGGACTCCTCGCCGACAAGGAACTGTGCCTCTGCTTCCAGCTAGACATGGTGAGGACGAGGTGGGTTTAGTGACCAAGTGGTCTTTCTCCGATGTCGTGTTGAGCAGGTATACCACATTTAATAAAACTTCATTGCTGACGTATACTGTATCTTATCGGGTGGAGAGGTTGAAGACCAAAAATGTATTGCAGCAGATGGAGGTTGATACTACTTCACTATCTGCAGTTGCTTCAGTATCGTTTGAGATCTCACCGGACGTGACAACAGGTGATGATCATGTAGTCGATTTGGATGTTGAGGAAATTCCTGAAGATGTTGAGTTATTTGCAGCTATAAGAACAAAGATGAATCTACGAAAGTAGGTGAAGAACATGAATCTCCAGTTGGTGAGCCATATCAGCTCATATTGAGACCGTTATTCTCCATAACAATCATGACGAGGAGATTCATATGAAGCCATTGGGTTCATTGCTGCAAATATGATTTCAGTTGGTTAAGCTCCTTGAAGCTCGTTTGAATGAGCTATGTGCGACTTGATCACTTGGGCAGTGGATACGTAGGCTGCCGTAATGGTGCGACCCTTTCGCTGAGTTAACATGATTCGTTGATGTTCGCCTCAAATTTGAGAAATCTTCACCAAGGTTTACGGGGAAAGGATCTAAATCTGTTGGATAGGGGTTTTTTTACCCATTGGCAAAAGTCTAGAGAAGCAGCAGGCAGCAGTCGGTAAGTGCGCGAGGGCGACCGACAACGAATACATGGATACGCCAACGGAGACTTGTGGTTGTCAGTTTGTTAATAATTGATAAAGAGCTGTCGATAGACGTTTGTATAGTTGTAGACAGACTAGCTCAATCTGTCGACAGGAGACTAACCGAAAGTTGGGTCAACTCAATTTGCACACTGGACTCATTGGAACTGTCGACAACTGCGGTGTTCTGGGCGAACCCGAATAGTTTTCTGATTTCATTTCTAATTCGATTTTCGAGTTATTTTCCCCTTTCCTTATAGATTCTATTGCTATATATAGAGGGGTGTTGTACCCCTATTTGTAACATGAACCTGAATTGGTTCGCTTGAAGAGAGTTCTATGATTAGTTGTTTCACTTGTTTGAGAGAATTCTTTTCTATTTGGATCAGTTTTGATCAGCTAGATCTTCGAATCAGTTTGTAACTCTTGTAACTCTGTTGATTAAATAAGATCTTCTCACCTTTTACTCCGAGGACGTAAGCAAGTTACCGAACTTCGTTAAGTCTCATTTTCTTTTTTATTTTGTGTTCGAGTTATAGTCTGATCTTGGTGATTGTCACACTAGATCTCCGGAGAACGCAATAGCTAGCTCCTCCAAACTCTCAAACAAAATAAGGAACACCAAGATTGACATGAAATTAAAAAAAAAAATTGATATATACAATTTAAAAAGTAGTCAAATATTAAATTTTAGGCTCTCACACTACAATAACAATCATCAAACAGATGGTATGCGCAAAGAAAAAAAAAAAAAATCCTAGAACAAATAAACCTCATAAAAGAAAATTATAGACGAGAGTCTAACAAAGTGTGTGCACTCGCCTTCTCTTCAGGTTTCCCCTTACAATATAAGTTCTTGCAACAATCCAATGATATTTGGTAATCATTCATCATCTGCAGATGATGACGACTTCTATAAAACTATTAGTGATTATTATTAGGAAATATAAGCCTAAAAACAATAAATTTTTCCTTTAAAAAAAAAAAAACAGCTTTAGATTTGCCCTTACACATTATAGCGAGGGGTTGAGGTAGGGGTGAGCAGAGTTCGGTTATAACCGAAATAACGACTAAAAACCGAAACCCGAACCCGAACCGAACCGAACCGCTCTAATTCGGTCGGGTTTCGGTTTTGTGTTCCAAAACCGAATAGACCGAACCGAACTGAATTTCTCACCCTATATATTAACCTACTCAAATTCAATTTAGTGAATCATATAGTTCATAATAAAAACTGGTAGAAGCTTATCTCATTAGTTTTTGTAATATCATCTTTTCTATGTTGAATATGTGAAAGCAATATTAAGTACATCATCACAATTGAGAATAATATTTATATTAATATAGTTCTTTTTTTCATTCTTATCATTAAAAGTTAGTAATAATTATATGAGTTTTGATATAAGAGCTCAAATACGGTGTAAAAGTTTTAGAATATGAAATTTTCAATTCACATTAAGCTTAGAATTTTTTTCTTATTTCTAATTTGGGTAATAGATATTTGAGATTATAAATTAAAGGATGATAACATAATGGTGATTAAAAAATGTAAGAAATGATGGCAATATATTGACCTAACCGAAAAACCGAAAAACCGAACCGAACTGAGTTGATTCGGTTCGGTTCGGTTACTAAGTCTAATCGGTTCGGTTCGGTTTTGAAAAATTAGCAAAAACGAACCGAACCGACCGATGCTCACCCTAGTTGGAGGGGGCGCGAATGAGGGCGACGGGTGGTGGGGGTGAGGAAGCCGGGGAAGAGGGATGGAGGAGGAGCAGAGAGAGGCAGTGATGTTTGTTCTAACTTTTTGTGCAGATAGAAAAATTTAATCTCCGTATTTTTAGAAGAAAAAAGAGCCACATGCTAATAATATTCTCTCTTAATTATTTTCTGGTCAGCTTGTCATGTAAACGATAATTAGGAGTCACTAAGATTAGTTCAATGCGTATAACTTTTATATATAATTAACATTGCCGATGAAGAAAATTTGGAAGATAGCGTGACACCTCGGCGCCACACGAGCATCGGAGAAGGAGGTAAAAGAAGTTTCTTTCTCGCAAAACTAACACACGAAGAAGAGAGGAGGAAACTCCTTTATAGTTCTTCCTCTTCTTCATATCAAACAAATATGCTTTTGTTTAAACTGAAAATAAAAGAAAATGGTAGTTTTTATGGTGGACTTGGAGATGCTTTTCAGCTTGAGTTGTGTTTGATTTACAAGAAATTAATGAGTTAAAAAATGAAGTTCACGGTAGCAAATTGGGTAGACAAGTTTCCTCCTTTGCGCAAAAAGGAGGGAAACTTGACAACCCACTTTTTAATTTTTCTTTTCTTCAAAGTTCTCTCCTCTGAAGTAAACATGATAAGGAATAAAAATGTTAGAGACCAAATAAAGTCAATATTTTTAAATAGGCCAAATAAAAATGTTAAGAAATTTCAAAATGAATATTTTCTCCAAATAAAGCCAGATTTTTTTAATCCATATATACCGTTAAATTCATTGAGCAAAAGAGATAGCGTGGGCTCCATGTGTCATATGTAAGTCACTGCCTCACTGGGTCATAAAACTCGATATTGAAAAACATAATCTCACTCTTTTATCCATATATACCGTCACCCTCACGTGACTGCCCCCCTGCAGGACCTGTTCTTACTGACACCCTCCATACCAGGATCCCTCTAATCAACCGCCACGTTGTCACATTGTCAGCCGTCGGATCTGCTGCTCTTTCCCAATCTAACCCCCCACCCGTATAAAATCCCAAATGCAAAATCATCGAGTCCTTTTCTTGATTCTTAGGGTTTCTTCTCTCTCTATCTCTCTCCCCTTTTCGATTCGCTCGAATTTGAATCGGATCAATGGAAAAGGAGCTCGTAGAGACCTTCGAGGTGGCGAAGAAGGCGGCGGACGCGGCGGCGGATGGCGGAGGATCGCCGGAGGAGGGACGGTGCGTCGACGCGCTCAAGAGGCTCAGGAAGATGCCGGTCAACATGGATGTTCTTGTTAAGACACAGGTATTTGCCCCATCTTTAGTGATATTGGATCCGATTTCTCTGTCTTATTTGTTCGATTTTTTGATATTTTTTGTTGTTTATCTTCTTTTAGTGGTGGAGATTTGGGCTTTTTTTGGGAAGACGCGTAAGGTGGTAGAAATTTGGGGAATTTTTTTTCATCTTGCTGTTATTTGATATTTGTTCTATTTGATTTATACGGAATTGTGCTGGCTTATGAAATAAAAGTTATTGTTTTAGATAATTAGTTATTTCTTTCTTCAGCTGCTGAAAAATAAATTTACGGGATTTTGATTATAAGACTAATTGTTGTGATCTAGGAAAAGGGCTGCAAATTTGATGTAAAACTTCACCTAATATACTAATATTAGGTCCCGTGGAAGGCATTGTCGAACTAGATGAGGTTCACTTGTTTTTGAATTAGTTATACTTTAATTTTTCTTTAATTCTAAAATTTTGTTGTTATCTTTTTTATGGAGATACAAATCGGGCTGTTACTAGTATGCTATATTTTCGTTTTTATAGTATGTGATAGCATAGGGTGCCACCGGCGCGAGATTCGTTGGAGCATTGTTCTATTCATTATTTATAGAGTTGTACTATGGTGATTTTGGTCTCTGAGAAAAAATTAGAATATTAATAAAATTGACATAAGAAGATACATAGTCTATGTTTAGTTGAAAGTAAGAGCCTTTTTTTGATTGGTTGTCTCTAATAGGAGATTCCTTTTTTCCCAATAAAATTAGCTATATACATATTCTTTTCAACCTTGTCACGCCACAAGCCCTCTTGCTAAAGTGTTATTTATTTGTTTTTTAGTTGTTTTCCCTGGATCTACTAGCATGCTCTATTTATCACTTGCAGGTTCTAGACGTCGTGTGGAAAGTTTTGAATTTTGATGTTTACTTTTATTCAATGTTATATTTTAAGAAATTTTAAGTGTTGTAATTTGATGACTGAGGGATAGTGGAATGAGTTGATAGCTTTTGATCAAAGTTACGTCACTGACATCGTTATTAACATTTTTCCCCCTTCTTTTGGAGGAGGTTCCTTAACTGTAAACCATTATTCTTTCATTTTATGCCGCTTGTTTCTCTTTTGCTTTCTTGATTTATTTATCATTTCTTAAACTTCCGAAATCTCTTTTACTTAAGTGCGATGCTTAATAATAGTTCATGCAACCTGTGGGATTCTTCATGAATATTTTTTTTTCTCTATTGATGACTATTCTGGCCCATAACTTGGTTTTTATATCAGTATTACCTAGGCACTGAATTTGGTGGATCCTTTGTTTTTGGAATATCATAGAGAAATTATCCAATGGGACAATTAAACTACAGTGCTGAAACTATTAGCATTTAATCATGTTTTAAGTGGCATTAACTTGACTGATGTTCAGCTAGAAATTCAAGGTGATAAGTCAATGTGGGCGACAGAATGTTTTGCTCTCCAATGAAACTTAATGTTTCTCTGTCATTTTGCAGAAATTTACGTGCCTATGCTATATTGCTATGGTCACTACCTTTTCCTTTTCCTATTTTTGTGGGTTTAATGTTATCCTTAAATTCAAAACGCTTCCTAATTTGTTACATCATAGTACATAACTAATAAGGTAATTTGTAAATTCCGATTTAAACTTTTTGTATTCAGTTAATCATTAGTACATTAGCGTTTCTTTTGTTTTCATTTTTTAAATAAACTTCTTATTTATCATGGTTGTAATGGCTTCTCCACTGCCTATAAATTTGATCCTTTTGGATTATGAATTTCATCTCTGGAGTATGTTGTATTTGATAATTGATGTTCAGCTAGGAAATTCAAGGTGATAAGTCAACGTGGGGGATACAATGGTTTTGCTCTCCAATGAAATTTAATGTTTCTCTGTCATTTTGCAGAAATTTCCGTACCTATGGTGACTACCTTTTCCTTTCCTATTTTTGTGGGTTTAATGTTATCCTTAAATTCAAAAAACTTCCTAATTTGTTACGTCATAGTACATAACTAATATAGTAAATTTATAAATTCCTGATTAAAACTTTTTGTATTCAGTTAATCATTAGTGCAATAGCGTTTAAACTTCTTATCATGGTTGTAATGGCTCCTCCTCCACTGCCTATAAATTTGATTCTTTTGGGTTATTAAGCTCATCTCTGGAGTATCCTATATTTGATAATTAATAATATGGGGATGTTTTTTTTAACTCCTTATGATAGTAATTTGATCTCTAATCAGTGCTAGGTAAATCTGTAGCTTCAACTCCCATGACCCAGATGGTCGTTTAATGCTGCTTCTGGAGAGTATTCCTTAACTTGGACTGTAGACTATTTCTATTTTCTTTTTGTAGCTTCTTTCTATTCTTGTTGTCTCTTTACTGTCTTTACACCTCTTAAATCAATTAGGAAAGTGATTTCTAAATAGTTTATGGTAGTGATTGCTCAAGGATGATGGTAATATAATTTGGAACTTGCGACAATATCATGCAAGGACTGTGGCTAGTGGGAAAGTCTGTGCTCTTCATATTTGTATCATGGTTCTCTTTCAGAATTTGAAATTATATTGCTTGTTGATTATTTTTTAGTTAAAAATAATTTGGATATAATTCGAGTTCTCGATAAGAAAATAAAGCTTATATTATTGGTTTGAGATTTGAACTAACAAAAGATAATGGTGGGGTTTATTCACCAATAACTATACTGGTTGAAGACTATTTATTAGACTGGGATTTATCTCCTTCAACATTTCTTTATTTTTGAATAATCTGTATCCTTAGTCTGCAACAAGTTTTTGATAAGTTGTAAGTATCAGAGCTTATTATTGGTTGATGATTGTATATATACTTTTATATGATTAATTCCTTGAATCTTTGAAATGTGTGCCGTGTGTATATTATTTGCTCTTATGATGAAATGCACTAATGTTTTACGGTATTCTAAAGTAGAAGTTGTGGTTTCTTGCTTATTACAATGCTTATATATGACGATTGTTGATATATCTCTTGATTTACAGAAGTTTTCCTTGGGCGTCATACATTTTATATTGTCTTTTGCTTTTTCTTGTTTTTTTTTTTTTTTTTTTTTTTTTTTTTGGGGGGGGGGGGGGGGAGGGTGTGTTGTATCTTACTGATTGTCATTGGTCAAATAATGGATTGGCATTATCATAATTTATTTTGTGGAATGCTTGTAATGGATTGCTATAGGATCAGTGCGTGCCACCTCTTCAATGAAAATATCATTTGCTTGTTTTTATGCTGGAGGAGTCATTCAATTATATATGATGGACACCAAACACCAATTGGATCACATTTTCATAAGGCTTGGTTAAAGAAAGATAGGTTATATGGAGCATGGTTTCAAATATCGACCCATGCCGATGTATATGGCCATTAGTGTATCGGGTTTGAGATACTCGATGCAGTATTAACGCTATAATATCAGCGGATATCGGTCAGATATTGTCGATGACTCGATATTGACGGTCATTATTGACGATATTGACACTTGGCCAATACCGATACCAAGATTTAAAACCATGATATGGAGTTATAACGACTTGGCTTGATTATATTTTGATAAAGTTCGTGTTTCAATTCTATGCTTCAATTTTATGCTGGATCTGTTAACCACACTGGAGGATTCAGTTTCTCTTCTCGTCACTCTTAACACCAGTGGACAAAGTTGCTGATTGCATGCTTGACCATTTTAGCTCTAGTGAGGTTTCGTCTCTATTGAATGGTCAAATATTCAAACATTGTCAATAAATTTCGGTCTAGTTTGTATAAATTGACCAAGCTAACTCATTTTTGCTCACTTTATTCTGTTGCCTTATATGATCAAACCTATGACCTATCTCACAGATAACTCTTCGAGAACCTACCCACTTCAAATCATAGATCCACTTTTTGAACAGCTGAATCCTTCCTCAAACCCTACACTTGCTTGCTTTCTCACTTCTTCATGGGTTCAGGGGCCAATGAGTGGTGGGAACAACATTGTCACATGGGAGAGAAGGTTGAGAATTGTTTCCAGGACAAAGACTACAGGAAATGTTCCTAAGATCTAGAGTCAAATTATTATCCAGGAATATTTGTCAAGTCCCAACTTTGCTCTTTACACTCTTGAAGGTTTATTTGACTAGCTATGATGGCTAGAAATTCTTTTGTCAGATAGGTGTTTTCTTATGAAAGTATTTCATTGTGTTGAGGTAAAAAAGATGAAGAGAAGACCATATACCCTCAATTAGGGTGTGATCGTTTATTTGTAGACACAATGCCCTACTTGGAGTAGGAGAATCCAAAATAAAGAAAAGAAAAATCCTATTTCTATTATAAAATCTTATTTCTACTATATTACTCTCTATCAAGCTGGAGCATAGATATCAATCATGCTCTACTTGCTGCACAAAATTGAAAAACTTTTTCTAGGTAAGGTTTTGGTGAAAATATTTTCAAGTTGACAACTCGATGTGACGAACGAAGTGGCTATATGATGTATCATCACCATGTCTCTGATAAAATGGCAATCAACTTTAATATGCTTCGTTCGCTCGTTAAAAACAAGATTATTGGCAATATACATAGCCGCTTGATTGTCACAATATTATCACCATTGGCTTATTATAGATGATGCCATTTCAGAAAGGAGATTAAATCCATATCAATTCACAACCTGTATGAGTCAACTCTATAGCCAGTCTCAGCGCGGATCGAGTAACGTTTTATTTTTTACATTGCCATGTCATCAAATTTTCTCCAACTTTTCTCTAACAAAAGCATGGTTCAAAGGCGCGGTCTCGGCCTCCGACTCGAAGGGCACCGTGCCACATCGGTCTCGGCTTCGCAGGACGAACTTAGGCGATATACGCAAAACACTACATAAAGAGCTCAAAAAATTATGAAAAAATTACGATCTTAAAAAAATAGACATCAAAATTCATGTATTACATGTCTAAAACAAATTTGTTTCGAGTGGTAATTGGTGTGTTACACCCCGTTTGCGGAATACGTTCCCGTAATATGTATCACATGTCCAAAATCATGACTTAGATTTGGCTTGCTTCAGTTTTAAATGTTATTTTTCAATATTTTAAATTTTTCACAATTTTTGACATTTTCTGATTTAGTTTGCAAATTTCCTAAAATCAGTGGCGACCGATATCTTGATCAATTTCAGAATTTTTTATTTGCAAACGAGATTGAATTTCTTGAATCTGACTTCACATTATTCCTCATAATGATGTTTTCTACTTTTGAGAATTTTGTAGATTTTTCTGAATTAGTTTAAATTTGTGGAATATATTATTATTTTATTATTTTTTTAATCTCTTTTTTCCTCTTTTTTCCTTCTCCTTTTTCTTTTCTTCTTTTTTCTTTCTTTATTTTCTTTCCCCCGGCTGAGCCCACTCCTCCCCTCCCCAAAAATCTCCCCAAAAATATCTCTCCCTCTCTTTCCTCATTTCCCTCATCTCTCTTTCATATTTCCCCCCTCCACACTCTCTCTTCCTCTCCCCCAATCTCTCTCTCTCTCCCCCTCTCCCGCCTCTTTCTCCCCCTCTCCCGCCTCTCTCTCTCTCACAGATTGAGAGAGAGGGCAGGAGAGAGAGATGGGAGAGGGAGGAGAGAAAGGAGCAGACAACAGCAGGAGGAGGCGAGGCGACGACGAGGAGACGCGGCAAGGGAGGGACGACAACGGCGAGCAGCTCAGAGCTGGACCCGGTAAGTTCTAATAACCTTCGTCACGAGTTCGTTTGCTTGACTCGGGTTCAGCTTGGGCATCTCAGCCGAGTCAGACCGAGTCCATCGCTTACTCGGCCGAGCCAAGACGCTCGAGTCGGGACGAGAGTTAGCCCCGAGTCAAGAAAAACGAAGCAAAAGAGTGACTCGTGCCCGTAATCGTTCCGACTCGCTAGAACGGCCGAGTTTTCGAACCGTGAACAAAAGCGCAATAACTAGTAGTAGAACAGCGATCACTTGGATTACCAGTCCAATTAGCATCAGAATATCCCACAATATCCTAATGTGATGAACTCTTTACCTGTAGCCCCTTTAAGATACCGCAAGATATGACAAGCAGCAGTTCAATGAAGGTGATACGGACTATGCATATATCGACTTAACACCCACAATAAATATAATATCAGGTCGAGTGACAGTTATGTAAATTAGTTTATCAATCAATTGTCTATACTTTCAGGGATCAGCAAGCGACTCTCCTAGGTTTTGATCAAAACAAATTTTAGGATCCATAAGAGTATTAATAGGTTTAGATCATATTGTCCTTTTCCCCCTAACAAATCAGTAAGGTATGTTCTTTGAGAAAAAAAGACCTTTTGGAGAGCGAGCAACCTCGATCCTTAGAAAATACCTCAAAAGGTCTTTTATGTGAAAAATGAGAACTCAAATAAGTTTTCAACTGAATAATACCTTGATGATTATCTCCAGTGACAATAATATAATCCACATAAACTAAAAAAATAATAGTACCGATAGAAGAATATCTTATAAATATAGAGTAATCAGAGGAGCCCGTCTCAATTCATAGCGTGCAATAACAATACTGAATTTGTCAAACCATACTCGTGGAGATTCCTTCAAACTATAGATTGCTTTCTTGAGTTTGCGGATCTTAGCTTATCTCCCTTGAACTTCATAACTGGAGGACTGAATCATATACATCTCCTCTTGAAGATTTTATGTAAGAATACATTTTTTAATATCTAACTGATACACATGCCATTGCTTCACCATTGCATCTGATAAAAGAATACGAATAGAATGCAAACAAGCTATTGTAGAAAAAGTCTAAAAAACAATCAGCACCATAAGTCTGTGTGTAGCCCTGGCAACCAATCATGCCTTCAAGTGTTTAATTTGTCCATTAGGAAGAAATTTGATAGTTTATATCCATCGACAATCAACAATTTATTTTCTTATATAAAGAAGTTAATTCCTATGTTTTTGCATGCAAAGTAGTCATCTCTTCATTCATAGCACCTTTTTGTCCAGGATTAAGATTTTGAGAGAGACAGAAGATAATGTGAAGATACTGTGAAGATAAGGTGTAGAAGATAACTCACTGTCACACATAATTCTAGAGGCATAGTAAACGAGTATTATAACTTTCTAATATGTATTCTAGCTGTATTTGATAGTTCTGAGCAATCATTTCCTTCTCGTCTTCAACTGGTTTATTTGTCCAGATTACCCATTTGATTGCATTTGCAAGCCAGTATCTGTATGATTACAATGGTGATGCCATTTTATCTCATGTTCCATTTTTCCAAGTGCTAATATCCACATGATTTGACTTCTGGTAGCTTAGTCTTTCTGAATATTGTTTTTCGATGGCTCATTTTATTCAATGTCTCTGGACTGGCATTCCATAGTAAAACTAGAATTTAGAATGGATTGCTATTTATAAGTTTCTTCAACGTTTTAGGAAGACAGTCATGCCTTTTGAATGTGCTTTCGAGTGTCCTTTAAGTGTCTTGTGCTTTAATTAATGTGAAGAAACCTCCACGGAAAGTTCATACAAATTACAACTCATGTGGCTCATCATATATGAATAATAACTTTGGTAGAGATATCCTTTTGATGTCGGCATCTGCTCTGATTTGTTTACCTTTTTAGATTGTTTTTTCTATATGTTAACTGTTAATGACTCGGCATTAGTTTTTTCAGGCCCAGTTTTACTAACCTGATTTGAGCAGATGTGCTTGTACTCTGAAAAGTGCTTCTACCTCTAAACAGTTTTTCATGTATTTCAGGTTGGTAAACGTCTCCGTGCTCTTGCGAAACATCCCAGAAGAAGATTCAGGCAGTGGCTTCTGACTTGTTGACTTACTGGAAAAATGTTGTCATTGAGGCTTCGGCTAAAGCAGATAACAAAAATGGTAGCTCCCAAAGCTCCTCAAAGGCTGATGTTAAATCTGAGAGGACAGAGGCTGTCAAGGTAGAGAAGATCTCAAACTCTCGGGCTGTCACAGTAACAAGGTCAGAAAGTATCAAGGTTGAGAAAGTTTGTTCTGAAAATGGAATAAAGGCTGAGAGAATGACAAAAGCAGAAACTGTAAAAGTGGAGAGTGGGATAAATGGGGTGAAGCTATTTCAATTGAAAGGATTTCTAAGCAGCAGTCATCTGGCCACGCTTGCCCACCAAAGTTGACATCAGTAGTAAAGTGTAACGATCCTGTGCGGGATAAGATCCGAGATCTTCTTGCAGAGGCTTTTTCTAGAGTTTATAAGGAGACAAGTGAGAGCGAGAGGGATGAAGTGAAGAACATCTTGTATGACGTAGAAGCTTGTGACCCTTTTCGTGTAGCTGTTACTGTGGAGTCTGCTATGTATGAAAAGTTGGGCTCTTCAACTGGATCTCACAAGACCAAGTACAGATCAATAATGTTCAATCTGAAAGACAACAAGAACCCAGATTTCAGAAGAAGGGTTCTCCTAGGGCATGTAAGGCCCGACAGACTTGTTGATTTGACACCAGAAGACATGGCAAGTGATGAGAGGAAACACGCAAATAAGCAGATCAAGGAGAAGGCGCTGTTTGAATGCGAGCGAGGGGGTGCCCCCAAGGCTTCAACTGATCAGTTCAAGTGTGGTCGATGTGGGCAGCGGAAGTGTACCTATTATCAGATGCAGACTCGGTCGGCTGATGAAACTATGACAACTTTCGTGACATGTGTAAACTGCGACAACCATTGGAAGTTCTGTTAATTTAATTTAGGTAGTAGAATCATTTGTTCAAATTGAATGTTCAATCTAGCATGTAGCCCTAGCCGCTTTGCCAGACCATTCTGTTGTAACATGGTTCGAGGGTTTAATTACAAGGAACACCTTTCTGGTGGTTCCAAATAATTTTGCCCTTTCTATTTCGTAGTCTAGTCGTCGGCGGCCTTGGTTAGTTGATCTGAGAATGCCAGTTCATGTGGCCTTTCTGACTTTGGTACATGATATTCTGAACATCTGATCATGTGAATGTGAGAGATGAGTTTCTTTGTGGATTGTAATCTGCTTTTGTTATTGAGTTGTTGAGTTGTATGTTCATCAGTATGTGTTTATGTATGGAGACATGGAGACTTTACATGAAGCAACAACAATCACCAACCATGGGAGGTGCCATTTCGGTTCTGATCATCATTAGTTCATTCAAATCTTGATTATCCAAGTTCAGGCTACAGTCTTCTTTTTAAGACAAAGAAACTAAAGATTTCTTTGTTGGTTGCGCATGTTTGTATCATGTGTTCAGTTTTAAGTACAGGTGCACTTAGTGGCAAAACTCAAGAGTGAGTTTAGTGAAGTGTTGGAGGCATTGAAAAGATAGGAGGACAAGGGATTGCTCTGGGCTCTGTCTTTTCTTGATCTGAAGTCTTTTCATGAGCAAGGCTTGGGCATGTTTTTTGCTAGAAATCATGCGTGTGATCATGAGCAAGGAAGAACATAGGAGGAGGAGTTTGCTCTGGGCTTTGTCTCACCTTGATCCTAGGTTTTAATTACAGGTTATTTGAGTTTTAAGTACAGGTAGAGGTAATGGCAGTTGCTTTCTATTTCTTCACCTGTCCCACTATGTTCCAGGTTACTCACCAGGGACACAGATAAGCTGCAGTCAGTGGTTAACAGTGGAGAGAAGCTCAGAACTGCTGCGTTGTTGGAAGAATTGTTTCTTCGAAGCATGATGTATCTACGGATGCAAACCAAGAAGCATAATTTTGAGGACACAGAGAGGATAAAGGCATGGACACACACAAGGCACTTTTACAACATTGTTGGAGGAAAATAGTATACTTCTGCTAGAAAAGAGGGGGCAAAATATAGAAGAAAACTGACGTAGAGGAAGTGACATTGGGCAGGTATCGTACTAGTAGGGATGAGAATTGGGCGGGTTAACCCGCAACCCATTCGGTTGGTCCGAAAGATTCAGACTGGGACCCGCTCAAATGATTTTTATGCCCAATTAAGTACTGTCCATTGGGCCTAAAAATATTTTCGTGTCAAATATGGCCGCTACCATAGCCCATTCATTTAGCCTGAAACCCACGCATTGTCGCCCAACTCAGATATCTCTCTCTCCTGCAATAAAATGTACCATTTGTTGTGAGATCATTGTGATAAATTTTCAGACATGATTTGATTTGTGTTCCTATGGGAGCTAAAGTTAGATTATGGGCAGAACAAAGTGATTCAAAGTTTTGATTTTCCACTGCAAAGTACAAAAGATGGGCTGGCCCGAAAGCCTATTAGCTGGCCCAAAGCCCATTTGGGCGGGTCAATATACTGTCCAGTTCAAATCTGGGCTGGCACAAAGCCCACCTATTTTAGTTTGGGTCAGATTTGGCCCGGCCCGGCTCATTCTCATCTCTACGTACTAGTGAACAACGGTAAAACCGTAGCGCCTTTGGGAAGAAGAGGAATTTCTCTCTGAAACTTTACTAAAATAAAAAATAAACCATTTGAAATTATTCATAAGAGGATTTACGTAGTTTCTCTCACACAAAAGAGTCCTAAAACTAATTAAATTAGAAATACAAATCCTAAACAGCTAAAACTCTAAGAAAAGAAATGTCATCCTTTTTTAAATTTTGTGAGAAGGTGAAACAGAAAAATAGAATGCTTTGGGGGGTTAGCTTTCTGTGACAAAAAAGTGAAAAAAAAAAAAAACAAATATGAAAGAATTTTCTTTAAAAGTTGAGAATCTTTATGATTGAGATTTCAATAACTATTTATAGTTTCGGTTTAGAACCATTAGCTCAGGTGTTTCCTTTAGATTCAGTTGAATAGGTATTGATCCGCAATTAATTGCTAGAAAGAATTATGTCTAGTTCTTCGATTATGTTGATATTTATTATTAATTACAAATAATGTTTTTTCTTCTAGAAAAAGTTCAGGTGCTTGGGCAGACTCCTCTACATGATAGACTTTGACATCACTAATCGATTACAGATTTTATGTGAAATATTAACTAAATCTATAATATCGATCTAGGCAAAATATGAAAAATAATCAACTAAGAATGATTACCAAAAGAGGCCAAAATTTATGTGGAAACAATTATGAGAAAAATCAAGGACATGCAGCGGTAACTATCCACCACGAGAATAAAAGATTACATCTTTAATTACTCTCACTACCTTCCGAAATTCTACCCAAAGATTTGAAAATGCAAGAAGAATAGATTAATGGCGCTTTATCGAACTCTCGTTGGCATTAATTCTCCACTACAATATACTCAATCTACTGCTACAACAGTGTACGATTCTCCTCCAAGAAGATTAAACACCAAAATCGATTCTTCAGGGGTTCTCAAAACCTCTTGTTTTTGCTATAGACTCGAAGAAAAAAACTTACACAATACACTCTCTTTTTCTTCTTCCTTTTCTTCAGATTATCTCTCTGGATTTCCTTGTGTCAGTGAGCCATTATTTATAGCCTCAAATTTAGCCGTATTAACTGAATCCTTTTCAGTTTGTCCTTCAAGTCGCGATCAGACTGGGGAAAGATCACGGTCAACACGCTCACAACAATCCTATTCCTCCTCAAAGAGGGTGTGAGCCTTAAGGGGGTGGCTATGTAGGGAGAGAGAGGAGATAAAAACTTGATGGTAGAGTTTTTTATTCATCGGAAGAAACAGTATAGAGATCGAAGTCTAAAAGAGCGAGAGAGAACATAGTCCTGAAAGCAGCCATGACAACAGCCAGCCGACCGGCATGCACAACATGCACGACACAGCTCAGTCGACCGACTGGCACACATGGACTTTTTTGTTGGCGACGGTCGACCGACCAGTCGACCGAAGGAAATGGTCGATCGATCGGCCCTGTCGACCGACAAGCAAATCTGCTTTTTTTGATGGGATTCAGACTTCATTTTTGAAAAGGATTTGGCTCCAATTGTGGTTTCCTAAAACCCTGGGACTCTCTGCCTATAAATAAAGGGGTAGAGCTCTCATAAATTATCTATCTCGAAAAATTTGTACTTGATAATTGAATCAATAAGATCTCTCTCACTCCCTTGCCGAAGACGTAGGTAAATTGTCGAACCTCATTAAATACTGTGTTTGCTTTCTCTCTTACTTATTGTTCCTGTCTTTTGAGTACTTCTCTTGTGTCTCTCTCTCTCTCTTTCTATTGATTGGAGTTCCTCATTGGTTGTTACGAAGGCGCGCACAATAGCTTACATTGAGCTAGACCCCAAAAATGCATATATAAAAGAATTCTAAAAGTTAATGGGTTATGTGACTCCACACCTGCTCGTGAGTATGCTGTGAAATTGTCTAATTTTTAAGAGGAGATGATGGTCAAAGAAGATCCAATAAAGATTGAAGAAGAAGAAGTGAAAAAAAAAAGCAGATCAAGAAAACTTTATGATGATCGACAGGAGTGGGCGGTCGACAGTCCTGCCGACCGCACTCAAAAAAGAAGAAACATGGCTCAGATTTTCGACAGACAGCAGACAATGTCACATGCCCGTAAATAGCCGCTCGAGCCTGTCAGTCAAAGCCATAATCAGATTCAGATTTTCTTTTCAGGTGCGTCTTGATTTCTTTCTGATGGACTCTGAATATAACTCATATTCTATTCATTGAATGATGTGTTTTTAAAGATTGAAGGGTTTATAATTATTCTAAATTAAGAAATCAACTCCTACAAGGATTGATTAAAATTTTCAAGCATTCGACGGTCAAGATCATCTCATAGTTGTTTGAATAGGTTTGTAGTGTAAAACTCTATAAATAAAAGTTATAACTTAGTCTATTGTAACAAAACAAGGAGAAGGAAGAAAACTAATGCAAAGACAGTAGTAGGTGACAGTATAAAGAAAGAAGAAATACTCTTATAATTTAGAGAGATTCAAAGTGAAAGTGAATATTCTTGTGGGAATCAAGGAAAATATTAAATCTCCTGTATCAAGTTTGTTAATAGAACTCTCTCAAGTTACGTAGGCTGTATTTCGCTGAACCACATTAACTCCTCATGTTATTTTCTCTCTTGTCTTAATATTGCTACTTTGTTTTATTAGTATTTTTTAACAAGTATTGCATATTGTCACGGTTTCGTAATGTTGATCATCGTCTACGTTGATCATCGTCTTGAGTGCACAATAGTTAGTATCATAACTCGATTGTTAATATAGTCTCAACAATTGATATCAGAGCTTAAAATTAATGATAAGACGATATGTCGAAGATTGGAGCTACTACCTCTTTCTATGTTGCGAACATCTAAAAACGGAGCCGGAGCCAGCCACATAATTGAGAGAGGGGCGTAATATTAAAAATATATACAAAATGTTTGCAGCAATGAAATATATATAGAGTTTATTTTTTGAAATTTCATACATATTAATAAAACAACACAACTCCTCCCTGAACTAAAAAAATTATTATATATCGTTACATGCATGCAAAATAATTCCATTATTCACCAGCTTTATACTACTGATCAACTGACCAACACTGCAACCGCTCACCATCTGATCTCGATCATCACCGGCGCTCCTTTCCTTGAGCGCCTGAAAAACCTGGAGCTCTCTTCAAAGATGTGGGCCCTGCGATCGTAATCCACGGGGTCTCGGCCCTCGTCTTTCCCCGCCATCGCCGCCTCCTCTAGACCCTCCAAACAACTCCTCTTCTTCCATCGCGCTCTCGTCTCCTCTGCCTTCCTCCTCCTCGCCGTCGCGTTCTGGTGGTCCTGCGGACTTGTGCAGCAACTTGTCGTGCGCCATCGCCAGTAGCCGGGCGCCCGGTTTCGGGCCGGATCTTGGCAAGTGGGCGGTGTTTCTGTACAAGGATCCGAATCCACTGGGAGGAGGACTCTGGGGGTAGAAGGGAGAGATGAAGGTCTTGGGGCAACTGAGAAATATTGACTCCATTATTTGAAAGACTTGAAGTCTGAAGAAGATTGGTGAAGAGAGAGTCCTTTTTCTTGTAGATGAAGAACAGACGTCGAGGATGGTCTGGCACGTGGCAGATGCATGGCTAGCGGTGGGGGGCGCGTGTTCGTTTACGTGTCCAGGAGAAGGAGAGCTCAGTGAAGTCACACAACAGGGGTTCGGTTTACGTGTGTAAGCCACACATACGCGAATACGCATTGACACTGTATTGATCCTCTTATAATATGTTATGTGTGTGAGTCTCACATATATTATAAGAGATAATAAGAGTTTCAATCCACGTGTCAACGCGTGATTGACCCTCTTATTATATGTGTGTGTCTCACACACATGAACCGAACCTCCACGTAATAACAGAGAGAGTAGACCCTTTTTAAAATTAACCCTCACTAAATAAACTGAATTTCAGGGGGGCGATCGCTTTCACTCGCCCCACTGTAGATCCACCAGTGTTGATAAGATCGCCCCCACTTGCCCCACTGTTGGGTCGGCCACTGTCTACGAGAGTTAGCAATTATGATAAAAATAAATATAATTTAAAGCCGCAGTAAAAAACACCTTGAAATTTATGATATCCACTAAATTTTTCAAACTCTAAGAGTTGCTAATTTCACCAAAAATTAGAATTGATCTCTCTCGTTTTTGAGTTCTCTCTGTCTTAATCCCTATTGCTAGCTAAATTTAATTCTAGAGCTGCTAATTTTTTTTTTGGTATTAAATCTTTCAAAAATTCTATTTACTAACTCCTAATTCTATTTGCCAAACGAGATCTAAGAATAGATAATTAATTCAACATTATCGCTCTTTAATAAGATATTCAACAGTACGGTTATGCATGTTTCTCTTTTCTAGACACCAAAGTTGGGTTGAATGATTCGAGTCGATTCAGGTGTTGATATTATGAAGATGTCCTTTTCTTTAATAGAAGAAATTTAAAATGATATAACTCCAGCCTTGTCATTATTTGGATTTTGGTTGTGTGGGCAACTATACAAGGAGAATTAGCCTCTAGCTACTTCCTAATTCGCATATGAAAGAAATCAAAACTCAGAAGATGTCAACAAGTTCCATATTGACAATTGGAATTGACTGAGATATTCAATAATGCAGTACCTTTTGAAGGATCACATTAATTGTTGGGATTTGGTCGAACACATGGTCCCCGATCGGTAGACATAGAAATAGTCTTTGAGTATATAAGAATTTGAGTAGTTTCATGTAGAAGGCTAGTCTTTTAGAGTAGTGTATTTT
>JAVJIF010025471.1:0-79448 GCA_038442645.1 Agave tequilana | reverse complement strand
TAGGAACTAGAGCTATCATCTAATTGAGTGTCCGATTGTACCTCAAGGGAGTTATTCCCTTGGACCATGATGCAATGCTCTCGGACTTTTCTCTCTTTGATCTCCTCATCTTGTTGATAATCCTTGGAGCTCGGAGACGTCAATAAGCTCCAAACTGCAAAGCCGAGTCATAATGATCAAACACTGGTAAAAGATGTTCATTAAGAGATGCTCTAAGTGCTAATGCATTTGCCTTTTTATGCTTGCTACTATTAGGGAATGATTCCATAGTGGAGGCTTGATAAACTAGATGTCCTAGTCTTTTCAAATGGCTACTCATATTGGCCTTCCAAGCATCAAGTCTAATATGGTCAAACATAGGAGGCTATCCATGACTGCAAACTAATGAGTGCAAATGAAAATGCAAATGAAGATTAGCAAACCAAGATCTCACTCCTAGGTGGTTAAACCTAAATATCAGGAGCGTAGGCTCTGATACCAATTGAAGATCACCTAGAGAGGTGAATAGGTGATATAGCTAATCTATGTACTCAATGCAGAATTTAAAAACTTAATACATATACTCAAGTGCAATCAAAAAGTGATGCACACACAACCAAGCCAAGCATTATGAATGCACAATATGAATAGTTGCAAGGCACAAAGTAAAGAGAGAGAGAGATAGAGGAGAGTCAATGGATCAAGCGCAAATAACAAGATATGTTTCGAGGTTCGAGCACCCAGCTCTACATCCCCACCTTCGACACACGAGGATTTCTAATCCACTAGCTAGTCCACAAAGAACTCTCACAAGGAGTACCCAACTCCTCTCTTTACAAACACAACCTCCTCCTTGAGGCAAGCTCCAATCCAACAAAACAATCACCTCACAACTTGAGAGATTAGCACAAAGCAAACACAAGGATTACCTCACAACTTGAGGGATACAACCCAAGGCACAAAGCCAAGCAAAGGTTGGGTTTATAACTTGGTGGTCTAACAAACAACCACAAACAATTTCTTTCTCCCACACAAAGATCCTATAGAAGAGATAGTAGATTTTAGCTCAAGTGTGGAGAAAACCAATGGAATGGAAATCAAAATCACAAAGAAAATCCTTGGGAAAAACTGAAACCAAGATATAGAAGTTCAATCAAAATCTTTTCCCAAAAACCCTTTTCTTTGGTTTTCCAAACCCTAGCAAAAACTCCAAATAGATTGTTCAATATGAGTTCAAAAACTTCTTTGATTGCTGTGAAAACACCAGAGAGTAGGAAAATTCGCACAAAAATTCTTAGAGAAAAACTCTTTCCAATGGGGTATTTATAGACCCCAGAAAAATATAACGTTGGGCAGCAGAAAATGCCAGAAATACACTGCCGGTCGACCGGTCCGGTCGACCGTCCAACGGTCAAATTCTGCCCGTTGGCAGCTACCAGTCGACCGCCCCGGTCGACCCAAACAAACAGAGAGCTCTGCTCTCAGACCCAGTCGACCCTGACGGTCGACCGTCCCGTGTCTGCCAAACGTGCACAGATCTGTGCACGTCGGTCGACCGACCCGGTCGACCGACTTCATGCCAAGTCGACTTGGTCAGAAGACTAGTCGACTGGTTGAAGCCTGGAACAGAAAACTAGGTCAGAAAAAATAGTTTAAAAATATTTTGAAAAATCTTTTAACACTCCTAAAAATCACCAAAAAATAGTTTTATCAATTTGCATTGATATATAAACATGTGGTAAAAAATTTAGCTCAAATATCAATCAATATGAACTATTTTTGTGTCTTATCATTTTTACCAAAAAACTAAAAACTGTACTTTCTAAAACTTGGATTTTGAATAGAAAATACGTTTTGTCCAAAACTCTTCCAAATACAAAAACATGATATTTAAACACTTTGAAGCATGATGCATATGGATAGAAATCCAATATACATGAAATATATATATATCATAGTTTTTGTCTTTAATTCCAAAAATAAGTTTTGTTTAAAACACAAACCTAAAACACATGAAATAGGTATTATCAAAGTAAGTTTGTCTAAGAGTTGAAGCATGCATGTATATAGAACAAATCTAATATAAATTAAACCATGTAAACTTGTTTTGATATAATATCTATTCATGCAAACCAAGATCGGTTAAACAAAAATCGAAAACCAAAATATGAAACGTGTGTGTTGTGAACTTGAGCATATCATACTATTCTAATCTTTACAATTTGGATCTAAATACAAAACTAAACTATGGTACCGATGTCTTCTTGTAGAGCGCAATCTTCAAGCCGACTCGATCCAAAACTCTTTGATCCACGGAGCAAGTGCTATATGTGATCTTTGACGCTCGGGCTCTTGAATCAACATGTGAAAGCTTCCAAATTATCTTGTTGAAGCTAATCACCAACTAATAACTTGATTAATGATCTGAAATTAAAATCACAAGATTATTAGTACACATAACTACATGAGTTAATCATCATCAAAACTAGAGTGGAAGTCCTTTGGGCCAACAATAATAATGTCTCCCGTGGCATGTGCACCATGATTTGGTATGTGTCAAAGTTTACAGAGGCGTGGTCTATGGAAGTGTAGAACAATTTGACTAGCTCAGGACAATAATAAGCCTCGCAATCTGAATTATCATATATCAATGCATACCAATCCCAAGCACGAATACGATCTAAGAAAATATGCCCATAACCATTAACATCGCTAAGAATTCGAGAAAAATCTTTTTCAGCGAAAATTGACGGTGCCATGATTAATAATATGAAGCAATGGGAAGATATACGCAAACCTCCCCCGCACTACATGGGGGGAAAACTCAAAATCGATTGCAGAGAGCAATCAGCTGTGGCAACAGATGAACAGGTAATGGATCTGGAGATTGCAGAGGGCCGCGACAGCAAAGAAATTTGGCGGCTCTCCAGAGGCGTTCAGATTGCCGCAGATGCGCGGCTGTGGCCGAGGAAACGTGGCACTGTTGAAGAGACAGAGGGGGAGAAAATTTGAGGGGCGGCGCTGGAGTTTCTAGTTTCAGATCTGGGGTTAAAACTAGGGTAAGGAAAAGAAAACGGGATAGAGGGTATTTATAGAGAGCTGAGAAAGATAAAATCCCCAAATTACCCTAGTTGAGATTAGGAATTTACAACCCTAAGGCAATTTAAAGGAGTTTATGGAGAGAAAAAGTCCTAGTGCTATTTAGCACCTAAGTCCATTTATTTTTATTTTTATTTTTTATCTTTTTTTTATTATATTATTTACAAGAGAGGTCCCAAAATGATACACAGGAGATACTGGGAAAAGTGACACATGATGTGGTCACATGTAGACTGGGTCACAAAGACCCAGTTCAAGAACATCGTGTGACTCAGACTCTGTGGTAAAAAATGGCTTTAGGCGTTGACCATTGACTGTAAAAGTGTTGCCATTTTTAGGATCAAAAACTTCAATGGCACCATGAGGGAAGACACTTTGGACGATGTATGGACCTGACCACCTGGTTTTCAGTTTACCAGGAAAAAGGTGGAGTCTCGAGTTATGCAACAGAACTTTTTGTCCTGAGACAAAAATTTTCCTATGAATTGATTTATCGTGGAAAAGCTTAGCTCTGTGTTTAGCAATCCGAGCGTTATCATATGCATCGTTTCTCAGTTCTTCTAATTCGGATATCTGCAATTTTCTCAAAACACCAACTTGTCTAAGTCCAAATTCAGCTGTTTCAATGCCCACATAGCATGGTGCTCTAACTCCACAGGCAAATGGCAGGGTTTTCTAAATACAACTCGATATGGAGACATACCGAGGACAGTCTTGTAGGTGGTCTTATAGGCCCATAAGGCATCAATGAGTTTGATGGACCAGTCCTTACAATTCTGTCCGACAGTTTTCTCCAATATTAGTTTAATTTGTCTGTTGGTGACTTCCACTTGCCCGTTCGTCTGAGGATGATAGGCCGTGGATAATTTATGAGAGATAGAGTATTTTCGCATTAGGGCTTCAAAAGCCCGGTTGCAGAAATGACTCCCGTTATCACTAATTATCGCACGGGGGGCTCCGAAGCGTGAAATGATGTTTTCCCGTAAAAACTTGATGACAACTTGGTTGTCATTTGTCCTAGTTGGAATGGCTTCAGCCCACTTAGAAACATAGTCTGCAGCCACCAAAATATATTGGTTGCCATAAGACCGAGGGAAGGGTCCCATGAAATCAATGCCCCACAAATCAAAATTTTCTACTTTCAAGATAGGTGTAAGGGGCATCATGTCTCTACGTGTGATTCGACCCGTCATTTGACATCTGGCACAGAGCTTGCAGAAAGTATAAGCGTCTTTAAAGAGAGTGGGCCAGTAGAATCCACTCTGAAGGACTTTTTCAGCAGTCTTTCGTGGACCAAAATGTCCACCGCAAGCTATTTTGTGACAGAATGTCAAAACACTATGATGTTCATCCTCAGGAAGACACCTTCTAATTATCTAGTCAGGACAATATTTGAATAAATACGGTTCATCCCAAAAGAAAAACCGTATTTGACTCCTAAAGCGGTATTTGTCCTGACCTGACCAATCGGAAGGAGTTCGCCCAGTGGCAAGGTAGTTTGCTATATCAGCATACCAGGGCTCTTTACACATTGTGAAAATGTGTTCGTCAGGAAAGTTGTCATTGATTGGGATTATCTCCGTTGGTGCATTGGGAATTCGCGAAAGGTGATCTGCTACCACATTCTCAACACCCATTTTGTCCTTAATTTCCAAATCAAACTCTTGCAAAAGAAGTATCCATCGAATCTATCTAGCCTTTGCTTCCTTCTTTTGCATCAAGTATCTAAGGGCGGAGTGATCAGTAAAAATCGTTGTCCTAGATCCTAGTAGGTATTGACGGAATTTCTCCAACGCAAACACAACAGCTAAAAATTCCTTTTCAGTAGTTGTGTAATTTAGTTGGGCTTCATTAAGCGTCCTACTAGCATAGTAAATCACGTGTTGCCTGTTATCAATACGGTGTCCTAGAACAGCGCCTATAGCATAATCGGAGGCATCACACATGATTTCAAAAGGCCTAGTCCAATTTGGTGCTGAAATTATCGGTACCGAGACAAGTCTGTGCTTAAGCTCCTCCCAAGCTTGTAAATATTCTTCATCAAATTTGAAGGGCACATCTTTTCCTAAGAGATTTGTCAAAGGTCTAGCAATTTTGCTAAACTCTTGAATGAATCTTCTATAGAAACCAGCGTGCCCTAGAAATGATCTAATGTCTTTTAAGCATTTTGGCTCAGGGAGCTTTGTTATTACTTCCACTTTAGATTTATCAACCTCAATTCCTTTGTTTGAAACTTCGTGCCCTAGGACTATTCCTTGCTGGACCATAAAGTGACACTTCTCCCAGTTGAGTGTCAAGTTTTTCTCCATGCATCGTTGTAAAACTAGCTTAAGATGGTGCAAGCATTGTTCAAAGGAATCGCCATAAATAGAGAAATCATCCATGAAAATCTCCAAAAATCTCTCCACCATGTCTGAAAAAAGACTGAGCATGCAACGTTGAAACGTTGCGGGAGCATTGCATAGGCCGAAGGGCATTCTTCGGTATGCAAATGTTCCAAAGGGACAGGTGAAGGTAGTTTTATCTTGATCCTCGGGAGCGATAGGGATTTGATTATATCCTAAATATCCATCCTGGAAACAGTAGTACTCATGTCCAGCTAGTCTCTCGAGCATTTGGTCTATGAACGGAAGGGGAAAGTGATATTTACATGTGGTAGTGTTTAATTTTCGGTAATCAATACAGATTCGAATCTTCGTAGGAAGTCGAGTTTGTACCAATTCTTTCTTATCATTTTCTACCACAGTAAACCCTGCTTTCTTTGGCACAGCGTGGACTGGACTTACCCATTGGCTATCGGATATGGGATAGATAATCCCATTGTCTAATAGCTTCAAAATCTCAGCTCTAACAGCCTCCTGCATGATTGGGTTCAGTCTACGTTGTGGGTCATGTTTTGGGTTTGCATCCTCCGTCAAATGAATCCGGTGTTGCACAATGGATGAACTAATCCCCTTTATATTAGCCATGGTCCAACCAATGGCTTCTCGATTCTCTCTTAACACCGTAAGGAGATCCTCTTCTTGTTGTTTAGTAAGATGGGACGCAATTATCACAGGAAAAGCTTCTTTCTCATCCAAGTATTGGTACTTGAGATGGTTGGGAAGAACCTTAAGCTCGAAAGAAGGGACAGGATCTATCAATGATTGTTCTTTGTGCAAGGGAAGGATAGGGGTGGCATTTGTGGCCCATTCCACAGTGGACTCAATGATCTGATCAAGGTTGAAGTCATCAGACTCCAATTCAAATTCTCTATCGGACTCATATTCAATCTCCATGTCATGTTCACTTGTTAATCCCTCGATTAAGTTCACTTCAAATGACTCATTATCCAAATCTCGAGGTTGTTTTCCCAGGTGGAAAACATTCACCTCTTTTGTCATATCTCAAAAAGTTAGACGCATTGATCCATTCCTACAGTTGATGATTGCGTTTGCAGTGGCTAGGAAGGGTCGTCCTAGAATGACAGGTGTCTGAGCTTTGGGATTGTGTACGGGTTGCGTCTCTAGAACAATAAAGTCTACGGGGTAAATGAATTCCCCGACCCGTATTAGAACACTTGTAATCTTCCCCTTGGGAATCTTGACAGATCGATCGGCCAGTTGTATAGTAACTCTGGTTGGACGGAGGTCGCCCAACCCAAGTTGCTGATACACAGAGAAAGGAAGAAGATTGATGCTGGCTCCTAGATCAAGTAACGCCCTATTTATCGTGGTCTGTCCTTTAATACAGGAAATGGTTGGACTCCCTGGGTCTTTATATTTCACAGGAATTGGCCCAGTTAGCAACTCACTTATGTTTGAAGCTAGGAAGACCTTCTTTGGGACATTTGCTTTCCTTTTCTTGGTGCACATATCTTTCAAGAACTTGGCATATGAGGGGACTTGTTGTATGGCATCAAGAAGGGGTATATAGATCTGGACCTGATTAAACATTTCCCTAATCTTCTCCATTTGAGCATTAGTCTTTTGGTTTGCTAGCCTATTAGGGAATGGTACAATAGGCTTGTATGGTTGCTCACTTGTCTTGTCTTTGTCATTGGATTTGGAGGTTGACGGTTATGAACTTGAAGATGGATCATTTTGGGTGGTGGTACCAGAACATGAGGTGTTGATACTGATACTGATTTATTAGGCTGATTAGAAACCTGATTGTCTATCTGCTTTTCAGATCTCATAATATGAACAGTATTGCATTGACTTGGACCTATGTCTTCAGCTTCATGAATAGGGAAGGGGCTTTTAGGATTGGGCAACGACTGACTTTGTAGTGTTCCCTTTTGTCTTTCATTCAAAGAGTTAGCCAGTTGACCTATCTGAACCTCTAACCTGTTGATGGCCTGATTGTGGGTGTTCATCATTGAGGCCTGAGTTTTGGATAAGGTTTCAATCATTCTTTCCAAATCTGATAATTTTTTATCTGGATGATTTTGTGTTTGTTGTTGCTGATATGTGGGCTGGAAGTTTGACTGGAAATTTGGTGGACTTTGGTGGAAACTGGGTTGATGAGACTGAGCAGGATATTGGTGTGGAAATGGTTGCCTTGGTTGCTCATGACCAGATTGACTCCATGAGAAATTTGGATGGTTCCTCCATCCCGGGTTGTATGTTTTGGAGTATGGATTGTAGTTGGGTCTGGTGTATGCTGCATTCATATTTTCAGGGTACATTTGAGCTTGATAGACATGACACTCTTCAAACAGGTGGTTAAGAGCATGGCAGTAGATACAACCCGGGTTGATCACAGGTGGTGGGTTGACCTAATTCACAGCATTTTGTTCCCTAGCTTCGAGCAGTTCTAGCCTTTTCATCAATTGTGTTATCTTCGCCTCAGCAGCTATAGAGGATTCAATCGAATGCATACCAGTTCTGGAAGTGGTGGGATTGGTTTTCTCTGGGCAAGACTCCCACTGAATGGTTTTTTCTGCTAAGACTTCAAAGAGGTCCCAACCCTGGTTCTCATCTTTTTTCAAAAATTCCCCTTGGCATATGGTCTCAAGGAGTGTCTTGGTTTGGTAGTCTAGTCCGTCATAGAGAATTTGGCACTGCCGCCACTTCTCTATGCCGTGATGAGGACATTGGGCTAGTAAATCTTTAAACCATTCGAAATACTTCCAAAATGGTTTACTAGATTCCTGCTTAAACTGCATTATATTTTTCTGATGAGGGCTGTTTTATGAATGGGATAGAGCTTCTTAAGAAAGACTTTAACAAAATCATCCCATGAAGAGATAGAACTGGCGGGCAGATTATATAGCCATTTCTTAGCTATATCCTTAAGCGCGAAGGGTATGAACCTTAATCTAACAGCGTCTTCCCCCAGTTGGAGAATTCTCATCATCAAACACACTTCTTCAAACTCACGAATGAAGAAATATGCGTCCTCGGATTCTAGGCCATGAAACCTAGGGAGTGTATTTATGAATTGTGGTTTAAGCTCAAAGTTGTTCCCATTTGCCTCAGGTAAAAGAATGCATGAAGGAAGTGAAGTGCGAATAGGGTAGAACTTGTCTTGGAGAGAAGTATTGTTAGCCATGATTGGGATTGTGTCAGGAGGTGGTGTTTGTGGAAGTGTAGAAATCCTAACAAGTCTTGCTAAAATTGGATTCCGGTACCACTCTTGCATGCACAATCACAGACAACGTTCACCGATCAAGCAAGCGGAAAAAGGAAAATAACAAACAAGAAAAAAAAATAATCACAAGCTATCTAGGATACCTAGACCTAGACGACTCCTAACTGTTCGATGAACTGAAGAAGGTTATTGCTCGAGTCAGACCACAGCTAATCAGCCAGGTAAGGGCAAAATACGGTGGGAGGTATCCGTGCGTAAGCAACGGGCCTTAATTACGCCAAACCACGGTATCTTCGAGGCGTAACCTCTTAATCCCCAACCTTAGACACTGATTTGACTGGAGTATGAATCAAAAATAATTTCCAACTTCAGCTGATCTCTTAATGAGTCCGGATGTCCCTAGGGGCCAATGTCTATCAATTTTTATTAAAGAGCTTGGGATTGTGAGTGCTTGGATTATGATTTTTGGGCTAGGGAAGGATGATTAAATCCCCACCTTATCTTGTTATTGGGTGGTGCCCTTAAGATCAATTTGTGCAGGTGTACAATATATGCAAACAAGATTCACTCAAAGTGATGTAAATCAACCAAGAGATGAGTCTTATTCTAAATGCAATGCGAACGTACCTTGCTCCAGCACTCTTCAACAGTAAAGTAAATGAATTGAAAAACACGTGCCTAAAATGCAAACGTCTAATCAATTTTTAAAATTTTAACAAATGTTTACTGTTGATTTATTAGCAGGCTCCTGGTGATAGCATACAATAAATAAAATTGCAGCAAGCTATGTTTTTGCAAAGCAAGCAGCCCTGCACAAAACCAGTCAGTAGTGAACTCTTCTTTGCCGCGGTTCCGCGGCCAAAGCCGAGAAAACTTTGAAGTACTATAGGAAGAGAAACCATGACTAACTAACACTCTAATTTACTAACTTACTAATCTCATAGGGTGTTGCATGCCTCATATTGATTCATCGGCAAAGATTTGTCTTGCTTGTTAAGTCAATGTATTGTCCCATGTAGAGGATGTATTATCTTCTCGGCTTGACTAGTTGCCTCATTGATTCATCGGCTCCCGAGATAGATTTTCAGTAATGGAACAAGGATAGTCACTTGAAGATATGCTAAGAAAGAAAATACAAGATTCATTAGTCCATCAAAGCTATACTTAAGCTAGCATGAAATAAGAAACTTGTACTATTAGTCATTAGCATAATTAAGTGTTCCATCTTCATGTTCCATCAAGGCACTTGTTCTAAAGACAAGGCTCTAAGTGAGGCTCACATGAATCATATGGAAGGGGAACAAGCATTTGCTATGAATTAAAAGTAACTCATCTTCATTGGGATAAGAGAGACTTGAAAATTTGCAAGACTAACAATAAAGCCTCCAATGATTCACATGAGTTAGCAATCACCCAAGAGTTAGTAGTTAGTAAAGTTAGAGGTTAGTTAGTCATGTTAGGAAGTTAGCTAGACATGAAAGTAAAAAGATCAAGCAACCATTGTAGAAAGCAAATGCAAAATGGTAAAAGCTTGAAGAAGACAATGCACTAGAATAAGAAAAGATTGAAAGAAGAAAAGATCAATCATTGTATTGAGTTGTCACTTGCTCCAATTACAAGATTTCTCACTCTCTCCCTCTCTCTTTTATGGATTCTAGAAGGAGAAAGAAAATTACAATAGAGACTAAAGAAAACCTAGAGAAAATCCCAACAATTTTCCTAAAAAGACAATGCTCTTCTCTCCTCCCTGATTACAGAGGCCCTAGGGGTCTATTATAGGCTTCAGGAGACGAGGCCTTCCAATCACATCCTTGGATTAAACGCTGGATCAACGGCCAAAGGATTGCCGCGGATCCGCGGCCAAAGCCGCGTTTCCGCGGCAGAATCTTGGCCGTTGTGCCAGCGAATTTTTCTGACATTCTGTTATCCCTCCTGTGCCTCGCTGGATCTTCTAGAATGTAGGGAATATGCCTGGATTAATTCAGAACTGGGCTTCTTTCTTGTGGGCTTCTAAATTAATCCTTTAATTCCCTTAAAAAATTATTGTTGTTGGGCCTTCATCTCCATTAATGTTGGACCTGAAAAAGGAGAGAAAAAAGTAATAAAAATCTCATATTTCTTCATATAAAGCATAGTATGGTAGTGAAAATGATGCATTAATGAACTCCAATCAACGCACACAATCAATCATATATATATGCATATATACTAATTGAAAACATACATATATAAATAAACAAAAATAATGTACAAGAAAAATATACCTATTGTAATTCAAGTGTATAACTCATTTCTATCACGATCTTAACAAGCAATGTCATAAAAAATAATCAACTAAAAATATATAAGGCATGATCACCCACCCAACCGCTCATTAAAGGTTGGTATTTTCAAAAATAGTTATTTAAAAATAGTTGAAAATAATTTGAAAATACTACAAATGAAAAAATAGTTTGAATTTGATTCAAAAACTATATTAGTTAAAAACAGATTATTTTCAAAGAATTGCATGTATAAATGAAAGAATCATCAAAACTAAGATATAACATATAGCTAAACTAGAATTGAGTACACAAAGAATATGAATTAAGTTTGTCACAAATCAAAAGTGTATCTCAAAACTTATACATGTATATCGCAAATTCTCATAAACATTTGCATTTAAATATCTAATAAAAAATATATAATCTTATACACATATGATATGCTTATAGTTAACCAATTAAAGCATATATAATCCATAGTAGAAAATAAAGATAGTTACCGATACCGAAAAGGCTAACTATATTTCTCCAAATTAAAGGTGGTCTTCGCACCTTAACTCCTTAATAGTTATGCATCCATTGATTAGGCCATCAACCTCCGATTGCATCTACCATTAAGGCACCAATTCCTCCTACGTCTTGGAGGAGACGCACTTACATCAAATAAATTCGGTGTGCATTTTTGTACCTATACCTTATTGGGTCCTTGAGGGTTAGACTCTTAAAAACTCAAATATTCTTATTTGCAAAAATTGTAAAATTTACTCTATCAAAACAAATTTTGGAAGATGCCTTTGCGGCCACAATATGAACAAGTATACACATGAGCATGCTTATGACCATGATGTGTATGTGTATGCCATAGAGTATGTGTATGCATGTATATGTGGAATATATTTCTTATAAAACATGGATTCTAATTTATCATGATTAAAGCATATTGGCTCAAAGTTGAGCACAAACTATCAATTTTACTTTTTGAAACACAAATCTCATTCTTTTCAATATTAGAAGTAGCAATATTAGCATGAGAAACACAATCTTTTTTATTTTATTTTAAGAAACTTGCAACTTTTTTTTTCGTACATACCCAGAATCACGACCTCAGTTTTTCTAGCACTGAACTAGGCCGTACTGCTTGGTACCAGTAGTAGTAACAATAATCTCACTGTGAAAATAGTGGAACAGTAAACAGATTAGATGTCAATCATCAGCCAGGAATCCCGCAGTGAAACCCTCAGTTGGCTGTGCAACCTGTATCCTCAGTCCATCCAAATACAGACGTTATCTCCTCCATCAATTTTTCCAATCCCGGTGTAAGTTATCCTTTTACATTATTATTTAATCAATTAATAATTCATGTTATTTTGATTACTGGGATAATACAGTGACAATTACTGTGACAGTAACAATATAAACAGTAATCGTATATACGGTAAACAGTAAATATAACAGTGAACTATAGTAGTAATTGTGTATTCGATAAACAGTAAAATTGTACATAGTGTTACGGTCTAACAATACTTCTCCAATAATTTTCAGTGACATAAATCAATATAGTGAAAGTCATGTACCATCTAGTCATGTATAATCTCATTCATATGCTCTAAGATATGACAATAACAAGTCTCTTTAACTCATTATCTCAATGCGGTCACTGTAACCATTAAGTATTCAATTCATTGTCAATCTAAAAGCTCAATTGATCAACAATACAACTCTCTCAATACTATCAATCTACTCTAATCTTTTATATCCATCAGTATATCTGAATCCTAGTCAATAGAGATGAAAACTCAGCCACATCAAACCAATCATCAGTATTGTACCTGATCAAGATCTAAAATCCTCTCCCACTTCAATCAAGTTCGATCACAAACCAAAATATCAAAATACAACTCCACTAAATATATGTACAATCTATTAGTTCTGACCAATTCTAATTACACCTAATTCTTAACCCCGAAGTCAAATCATACTCCAATTGAGACTACTGATAATCCATGACTAAGATCCAATCTTTTTATAAAGCTACATCACTTTTAAATAAATGCTCAAAATCCGATTTAATTCCTGTCTATTTGTCATCAAACAAAAGAAATCCAATCTTAAAAGAAAGTCATATGAGAATCCACACATTTAACCACCATCATGAACTAATCAACTTCAAGATCCAATATATTATTTTCTAAATTATCACCAAACATTAAAAGATTAAGTACAATATATATCTCAGGTAAAGTCCACACATCCAATTACCAAGGCAACAGATCAACTATATATTCATGCACTCCACTAATTCATACTAATCCAATTTACACTCATCTCTAAGTCAATCCACTCTAATAAAACTCCATTGATAAATCTAAACACCAATAGATCAATGAAATCAAATAATATTAAAATTGATAAATAGAAACACCTATCTCTCAGTGATAAAATACTGTGTCCAAATACATTTCAAAGAATGATTTTCATTTTTCAACAATTCATTTCCTTAAAAAACAACATTCAGTTTTGAAGACAAAGAATCATTCTCTCTTTTTAATTCTTGTTTTTTATTTTCAATAAATTAAAGATTTCTTCAAATATTTCAAAAGATGAAGCAATCTTATCTATACTAAGATCATAAAAATCTAAATGAGATTTTGAGTTTACCTCGAGGGGACCCTTGGACCATGAGCCACATGTGTGCGGAATCATCCTCCCTTTCAGATTCACTATCTGAATCTCATATTGTGGCTTTCATTGCCTTTCTCTTGTTTTTCATTCTTTGATTGTAAAACATTTGTCCTATTTTCTTTACAAGCATGAAAAGTTCTTCATCGCTATCTTCCTTATTCTTGAATTTACTTTGGGAGGCTTTTAAAAAGACATTTGTCTTCTTAGGTAGCTCATGTTCCTCTCATGCCTTTATCTCCATCTTGTAGGTTTTTAAATTTCCCACAAACCCAATAAATTTCATCTCCTCCTTGTCGTTTAGCTCCTCCAAGGTGATAGCTTTGACCTCCTAAGATCTGGGAAGTGCTCTAATAATCTTTCACACCTTTTGATCATTGAAGATAGGTTTACATAGAGAAACAAGTCTACTAGTAAAAAAGATAAATCGATAAGCATACAATCAATGGATTCACAATCAACCACATGAAAACTATTATATTATGAATTAAGCAAATTAAGCTTTCTTCACTAGTGTAGTGCCTACATGTGTTCTAATCAAATTTTGTCATACATCAAACGCAGATGTGCAATTTATAACCCTACATATATAATCATCATTTAAGGCTTGAAAAAGAGCATAATGAGTTTTAGCATTAGCTTTAATCTCTTTCACTGTAATTTCAAATCAAGTGTCTTCATCACCATTGGTGTGAACAAAAAGTTTGGTGGTGGCCTTGACAACATGACTTCATAACGATTGAAGGAAGACGATCATCTTAACCTTCCAAATGGGGAAGTTAAATCCATCGAGCTTGGGTGTGGTCTTGACATTATAGGCCATAAGTGTATGTAAACAAATATAGTGATTAGCAAATAAATAAGGATCACTCTACGGTGTTAAACCAATAATCAAGGGCTCTGATAATGAATGAAATCACCTAAAGGGGGGAGGGAACAGGTGATATGCTAATAAATGTGAAAATTAAAAACTTTAACCAGTACTTCAACGCAAATATGATCACATAAATAATGTCAAACTCACAACCAAGAAATGAAGTCGTATACCTATGATTGGCTCTCCACTTCTTCTCACGATTTCTCTTAAATAAGAATTGATGTGCTTAATTGCTTTCTTGATTAAAATGAGTGCAAGCACATAAAACAATATCAAGCATAAAGAAAAGCAATTATAATAATACAAAATATTAAACAAGAGTGAATGTAAGAGAGAGAGAAGCAATCATAAACACGGGATATTTATTTCAAGGTTCGAGCAACTTGCTCTACATCTCTGCCTTCACCGCAATGAAAGATTTCCACTATAACCAATCTTGGAAGATCACTTGGTTGCCGCAACACCTACAAGCTCCCTCAAGAACTCTTGGACCCACAAATCTCTCACTCGTTCCCGCAAGAACTTTAACACACGAGCCCGCAAGCTCGATCGAGGTTGCAACCTCTGACCACTTACTATACAGATTTGAAAAAAATTTGTGATCAACTCTTGACCACAAATAAAACACTCTTACAAACCAAACTTATATAATATATAAGAATTTGAAAGCTCACGTGTGAGTGAGAGATAACTAGAGATTTGGAATTGAAAACTTTAACTAAAACTTTCTCACAAAAGATTTAGAATGAGAGCTTGAAAACTTTTTGTAAAACTTGTTGACCAATCTCTAATCACTCCTATATATAGGATTAGGATAGAGACCAAAACTCAGTAAGTCCTGCAACGAAAAGCATGTTGAAAATATGAAAAACCTAGTACAAATGTGGACAAATTTACAAAAGATTATAGCTGTTGAGAGACAGATCAGGCAAGTTAACTGCCTCACTATCGACAGCAAGCACGTGTCAGTTGATAGCCATGTCTCAACGGTCATATTTCTTAAATTTAACATAAGCACTGTCGACAGACTGAGATGCACTTAATCTCTATTGTGTCCCATGTCGATAGCTATTCAAGGTTGTCGATAGCTGAGACAATCTTAACCCTATGCACACCAGTAATAGCAGTCGACAGCAACCCATAGATGTCGACTATTCTGGCTCTCTGGACAGTTAAAATATATCCATTTTAAAATCAAAATAAATTACTATAAATTCTATAAAAATAAATTCATATAAATATTTTGGAGAACCAATATGTATGATTAAAAATCAAACCATATTTCAAACATTTTGAACTTTGTTTTGTAATTTGAAAATCATTTTGAACTAAAATTAAATTTTATAAAAATTAAACTATAAACAGAAATTCATTTTCAATTAAACTCATCAAACTAATATTGAACACTTGTATGTGTAAGCTTGAGTAACCAGTTCTAATCTAAACTTTACAAAACTTCTAAACACTTACAAACACTATTACAAACATCAAGTCATCTTTCTTTTGATCTTGATCTTATACTATATCTTGACTTGATCCAAACACTTGATTCATTTTGAGCTTGACTCCTTCTTGAGTGCTAAATATGTATTTTATACTTGAGCTCTTGAATCAACCCGTGTTAGCTTTAAAACTTGAATTTGAGTTTTTTTGAAGAAGTTAAAAACTAGAGTTAAGATCTTAATTAAAATTTGAAACTTAAATATGTAAGATCATTAGTACTATAACTATATGAGTTAATCATCATCAAAACTAGAGTGATGGGCCTTTGAGCGAACAGGGGTGTTTATTAACTTTGTTGTTGAGCGTGCCAACAATCCTAATCGTATTAAGTGTCTATGCATAAGATGGGGTTGCTTTGAAAATATTACGGTTGAAATATTAAGAGACTATTTATTCATTAATGAGATTGATAAAGGCTATACAAGATGGATATGATATGGTGAGAGTGCAATAGATAAATTGATCAATTTAGATGATAGAAAATATGATGAAAGAGAAGAAATTGATTGTAGTGAAGGTGATAAATTAGAAGACATTATCCATGATGTAGAAGATCACTTTATAGATCGCTTACACTTAATCCAGAGCTTGAAAGATGATACAGAAAACTTTTATATATTGGTTGTTCTAAATTCATTAAATTATCTGCAGTGTTAAGATTGTACAATTTGAAAGAAGAAAAATAGATTGAGCGATAAGAGTTTTATGACCTTTCTCAATCTCTTGAAAGATATGTTTCCTGAGGATAATGAAGCCAAAAAAATCATGTTCACTGTGGGTATAAATTATGAGAAGATTTACACTTGCCCTAATGATTGTATTTTGTACAAAAAGGATTATGAATGTTTGGAGAGATGTATGGCTTGTGAAGTAGATCGAACATAATAAGAATAAAATTTAAGCTAAGGTTTTATGGTATTTTTCAGTAATATATAGATTTAATGCATGTTTAGAAATGCAGAACGTGCGAAGAGTTTGATGTGGCATTCAGACAGGAGGATTTCTGATAATATGCTTCAGCATCTGGTTGAGATTCTCCATAATAGAATATGATTTGATTAGAAGTTTTCTGGTTTTAAGTGTGATGCAAGGAATCTTCGAATAGATCTTTAGATTGATGGAATGAACCTGCAAGGTAACATGAGCAGCACACACAGTACATGGCTAATTATTTTGACTATTTATAATCTTCCTCTCTGGTTATGCATGAAGCGCAATTTTAAAATGTTTTCATTGCTAATATTGGGTCCCAGACAACAGAGAAATGATATAGATGTTTATCTTGCACCTCTTATTGAAGACTTAAAGATAATGTGGGAAGAAGGTATTGAAGTATTTGATGTATATTATTAACAACACTTCAAGCTCTGAGCTATATTATTTTGGACAAACAATAATTGTTCTGTTAACACTCTGAAATGACAAACTCCCAGACAACATTTCAACTAGTCTGAACGATGTCTAAGTTATTGACATTTATAAAGACAAATTGCAGACAATCTGACAACCAGTTTATGCTCACCCTTGAGAGACAAAGTAATGACTTGGACTCTACCAATGAAGCAGACAGTAGGCCAAGTATTACCTTTGAAGCTAAGTTTGTTCAACACTTTTCCTCGCATGAGCCCAAAGGGCTAGCTTCGCCTGAGAGGCAAATGTTGCCTAGTTTTGCCTTGAAACTTAGCACAGCTCTATTAAAATGCTAACTCTTAGCTTCACCTGAAGCTCTTCACAGCTCCTCAGTAAGTTAGCTCTTAGCTTTGCCCAGAGCTTTTTCATAGCTTCACCTAAAGCTTTACTTAGCTCCGCAATGGGCTTTCCAGGCCAGTAATTGACCAAATCAATTAGTGGGCTAACCCTACAACTTTAGTAGGGTTATGCCACTTTAAATAGGTGGTTACACCCACTCCACAACTTTAATAGGGTTAATGCCACTTTAAATAGGTGGTTACACCCACCCACTTCGTCCCACATTAAGTGGAGACAGCCAAGCTAAACAGTTGTCATAGGCTCATGCGAGCCTATTTAGCTTCGCGTAAGGCCTACATTTAGCTTCGCATGAAGCTTTCTAGCCTTGGCAGAGATAGTCTGAGCCTCACGCGAGGATAACAGACAGTTGCCAGTCTTGCTGAATTTTAGGGGTAGTTACACCCTTGCCATCCTATAAATAGTTCAGTTGTAAATGAGCTCAGGACTATGCTTTGTTTAGCCAAAATATATAGGCTGATAATTGCTTCCTTGAGATTTGGCTAACAAGAGATCGTTCTCTAGATTTCAAGCTTTTAAAGACCTACTTCTCTAACCTAAGGTGCTAATTCTCTAAGATCTTCCTCTCTCGAAGAATTTTCGAAAGCAGGAGAAAAGGAAATTCCCATGTAGTAGTACTCAAGACCGAATGCTCGCATCGTTAACTGGACAAAGTGATCGCGCGGTGATCAAACTCTCACTGGATAACTTTTCAAGAAACAATAATAGAATATTCTTATAATTTTCTCTTTTAATTACTTGTAATTCTCTACACTTTTTTTGTAAATTTCCCGATTCAACAAGCAATGGAAAACATTTTCAGCATACGATAACTTGTCAGGGTACAGTTATGAAATGACACAAGATATGTCCTGTATGTGAAGAAGACACAATTATCTCTAATTAAAGCATGGCAGAAAGACAGTGTACCTTGATTCTCAGAGATTCTTACCCAAGTTCCACCATTATCGGAGGCTATGGCAAGCTTTTAATCGACCTACAGAAGAAGAAAGAGCTCCAAAATAATTGATCAGTGAGGAGGTATATCAATAGGTGAACCATCTCAGAGCAAGTTATGAAAAAGGGAAGCAAAATACAATTGAAAAGAGTGTGTGAAAGAAGAGGTCAATATTTTTTGATCTCCTATATTGAAAATTTTTGTTTGTGAGACATTGCCTTTATGTCAAGCATATTAAAATGAATGTATGTGATAGTATTATTGGCACATTACTTAATATATCTGGGAAGACTAAGTACACAATCAAATATAGATTAGATTTTGTTAAAATGCATATACGTAAGCAGTTGGCACCATAGAAGAGGGAAAAAATGCATACTTATCGCTAGTGATTGCTAGAATTTAGAAATATCTTGTAGCTTAGGGCTAACGGGTCATGTCCACGAGAAGAGATGTGATATAAGCTTTTAGGTATTTTGAAAAAAACAAGTTTTAGTGTTTATGTTTTTTAGATGAAAAAGAAGATGGTGAGTAAAGATTTAATTTAAAGAAAACTCAAAAATTGGAGAAGGTTCTGGAGAAGAAGATTTTAAGAAGCTTGAAGATGTTGTGTTTGTTTGTATTTAATAAAGAAAGATCTGGGCTCACTATTCTATTATTCAACCATGTGTTATTCTCTTAAAAGTTAAAATGTCACAATAAGATCATTGGCAAAGATTTCAGCCTTGTGAAAAGAGATCAAGTAAATCACATAAGATAGTTTTTAGAAATCGAACTTCAGTTTTAAATTCTTTCTTTGAGTTGAATGTTAAACCATCAAAGCAATAAATAAAGTAAGCATGGAATAAAAACAAGTTCTTCTTAAGATCAACTTCAAGAGTTAGTTCAAAGTCCAATCTCATCCTCATGTGCCTTCAAGAACACTTGTCAATATGCAAAACTTAATGTAGACATTCATATGATTCATTGGGTTCTTTTTTATAGAAATCAATCAAAAAGAAAACTCATAGAAGAAGGAGAATAGTGAGCCCAGAAAACAAATTTAGCTATTCGTAATGAAGAAAGAATAAACAATGGAATGAATTAAAAGCATAGACATATCAGTAAGATTGAGTAGAGTCAAGCAAGGTGTATCTCCTTTGATTGTCACTTCAACGGTCAATTACACACTCTTTTCCTCTCTCTTGTTGCTGGACTGAAATAAAAATGAGATACAACTTCTCATATACTATCTAACAATGATCCTTAACCCTAAAAATAAAGCAAGAAATTAATCTTAGTCTTTTTTCTCTCTGCCTCTGATGTGTGGGGTATTTATAGAGAAGAAATGGATAGGGGAGATGAGTGGAGAGATAGAGAGAGCTGGCTATTTCTAAATTTGACTCCTCCCCTTATCTCCAAACTTGATTTGATTTATTAGAATTTTATTTAGAAATTCAATTCTGATTTGCAACTTATTGGCGTATTGATTGCTGAATATGACTTAACAAATGATAGAATTAGAAATAGTGATCAACATAAGAATTATAGCTCTTTAAGTTTTTGTTCTGGATCATCTTAAATCATCAGATTTGAGTATCGGTAACGAAAGTAATAATTAAAATACTAAAATATATTCAGTCTAAATTGCTTCATCTCATCTGTTGTCTTCTCTCTATCCATTTATCTTTTTAGATTTTTAATTTCATCTTTATATTTGATGATCTATCTCTTTATCCTTAGTGAAACTGATAGGGTCTTCTTCTAATCCATTTTTTCATTAAATTTGGATGATATTATCTCATCTGATATACCCAGTCTTTAGATAAGTTGGCCTTTAAAACCTCTGGATTAAAATCGATCCTCTTTCTTTTGAATTTCTAGATTTAATTTGGATAAATTTATCAATATCTCTCTTTTCTTTCTTAATTAGACTGCACGCCATTAAATATGAAAATATATTAATAGCAGAGATTTATTTAAATATAAATATAGAAATGTGATATATATGTTATGAAAATATGTACTGCATGAATACGATCATACCCCTACACCTATCTTTTTCTCGTCCTCGAGCAAATAAAAAAATGAAATCAAACTAGCCTAACTCACTTTCGTAGGAATCACGGTTGCACATAGCATATGCAACAAGCCTTAAAACTCTAGGTTACCCCTTGAGGATGAGTTTTGTCGTGAGAGTTTCCAATAGATTACACCCACTAAATCCATAAAGAAAGGAAAAAGTGTTAGTAGTTTCGAAAAACATTTTGAAAAGGAGAGAAAATATTTGAAGTATTATTGTAAGAGTTCAATAATCTATAAGTTATAAAAAAATATAATTTTTCATTCCAAACTTAGTCTCTATTCAAAAACTTATTATCAATCAAGGTAAGGGGTTAAACTTGTATTTCTCATCTAATCTATTACTTTATCCTAAATCATATGCATTTTCGTGACCGTGAACATTTTGACTAGGGTTCTTTAACTCTAACTCTTATGCGTTATTTTCTTTTCTTTTTTTATATATTTGGTGATATTAGTCCTTAGTTCTATTAGATTTTCTAATCTATCCATGTAACGAGCTTTTAGTTAGTGACACCCAAACTAGACGGTCTTAGGGCACCGGGTGAGAAAACACCCTAAGGACTTAAGGACTCGAGCAAACAAGGCCACAAAACTAAGAATTTTATTATATGGACCGCTTTTAGGCATGAAAACTAATACTTTATGAGGCATAAATACCAAGCTTAATCAGAGAATTTTTGATATATATGTATATATATATAATTTTTTTATAAGCTTAATCAGTGTGTAAGTGTATAAAGCGTGCATATTTCATTAAGGTAAAGATCAAGACTAAATTACTATTCCAAATTTTCTTTCTAACCCGAGAAATCAAACAAATAATCTTATTTTGACTAAGTATAAGAAATCCTAATTATGATTCTCTTATTCCTTAAAATTGACATAATTTCTTACAAAAAATATGTCAAAATATTTTTCTTTTCCAAAATTTTTTTTAAAACCATTTTTTTAAAGTTATGTTAGAACCCCTCTCTAACACCCATCTCATGCATTGTCCTTAATGTATGACTGTAATGCATGAATACATGAAAACAAGTGTAAAAATAGGTGCATAAAAAAATAATAATATACAAAAATATGTATAATATCATATTCTCCCACACGTAGATCTTTCTAAGTCTCATCCCTCTAGCTCGCTTCCCATCATTCTAATGGGTTCTCTTTATTGGACACAGTGGTGAGGCCAATCTTTTTGTCATTTGAGCTCTCTTCCTCCCTAGTCTTACATTCCTTAAGCTCTGTTCCTCATATTTCTACATCCATTATTTAAAAATTGATTACGATCAAACCTCCCAGTTGGAACTTCCCCATTACAAATCTAACTCAGTTTCACAATTTTCTCAAAACTTAGATCAACACTTTCCCTTGGAGGTGTGTAATTAACCAAAATATTCCTAATCAGTTCTTCCAAATACATGAGTTCTTCTTCAAAGAGATTTTCAAAGGTTAGGTCAATTGAAGATTCTTGAATTATATTCTCATGCAATATATCTTTGATTGGCTTATCGAAAGTAAAGTCACTCAAATCAAATTTCCTTTTTTTAAAGGGGACTCAGATCTCCAATTTATGTCTTCTTATTAATATAATCACACTTATCCATAAATAATTCATCAGGAAATAGAGACTCATTCTCTATACCTTTGCTTTCTTCTTCACAATTATTCTCAATAAAGTTACCTCAAGCGTTTGGTCTCTTATCTTACGAGGTTGTTTTCTAGGTTGAAGATATTAACCTCTTTAGTCAGATCTCCAGTAACACCCCGCTCCCGAATTACATACTTATTTGCGTATTCTGATTTTTTTATTGTACTTTTTGATTTGCTTCCCGTAATTATTTTTGTTTTATGAATATTTATGCGATCGTTTTGCATTGGATCCTGATTCGTGGACTCAGATCAGCTCAAGTCTGAACCGGGGACCCGATCCTAGGTTATTGCTTGATTTGTCTTTTTGGTAGACAAATTTGACCAATTTCAGTTTCAAGCATCATTTTCTAATATTCTAGATTTTTCATGATTTTTTGGAATTTTTCTGAATTAAATTGCAAATCTTCAAAACCGGTGTCGACCAGTGCCGCTTATCGATTCTCAGATTTTTAATTTACAAATGGAGTTAAATTTCTAGAAATAGCTTTTATATTATTTCTTAAGAAAATATTTTCTATCTAAATGCTTTTTTAGATTTTTCTGAGGCCAGTATCGCTGGTTGGTTCCCAAATTTTTAGTTTGAAATTGGAGTTGAATTTCTAAATTCCTCTTTCACATTGCTTCTTAGAATCATATTCCTTTTTTGACGCATTTCCTAAGATTTTTCAGAATTTATCAAAATCCGGCCGAACTAGTGTAGACCAGTATCGACGGGTGACTCCAGAATTTTTAATTTAGAGAAATTTTATTTCTGAAAACCGATTTCGTATTATTTCTCAGGATGATGTTTTCTACCTCTAGGTATTTTTGGGGATTTTTCTGGAACAGTTGATATTTCCCTACTTTATTATAATATTATATTTTTTTTTCTTTCTTTCTTTTCTTTCTTTCTTTCTTTCCTTTCTTTTTCTTTCTTTCTTTCTTTTTTTTTCTCCCATCTTATCCTGCCGACCTACACCCTCTCACATGGGCCCGTCACCTCCCCCCTCCCATCAATCTCTCTCTCATTTTCTTTTCCTTTTCTTTTTTTTTCCTATCTTTCTTTCTTTCTTGTCTTCTTCTTCTTTCTCTTCTTCTTCTTCTTCTTCATTTTGGCCGATGCCCTAGGCCCGACCCCACTCCGACGCATCCTGACGAGCTTGGCCGTCGGGGACCCCCTAAACTCTGGCCATCTCCTCCTATCACCACCAACAACAACAATAACGACCACCATCTTCATCCACATCTCTATCTTCTTCCTCCTCCAAACCACCACCATCACCTTTAAAATTCCCCAAATCCACCCCCCCACCATCACCAAATCACCACCTCCCCCTCCCCATTTACATCTTTCACTACTTCCTCCTTCCCGCTCTCTTCAATTTCAACATCCACCACCATTTCTTCCTCTTTCACCAAAATCACCACCACCAACCACCCAATCCACCACCATCCTCTCAATTACCACCATCACCCACTTCTTCATCATCATCTCCATCCTCATCATCACCTCCACCACCATTTCCACCTCCAAATCACCATCATCATCATCAACATCTCCATCTTTCTTCCTCTCTCTCTCCCTCTCCCCTCCCCCTCTTTTGGGGTGGCCGGCGGCCACCCCTACCTGCGCTGGCCACAGCGGTCGGCGCACCCCCCGATTCCTTCCTGACCGCAGCCAGTGAGAGGCAGAGCCAGGCCAGGCCTGGCCTGGCGTATGCGTGAGCAGGGGGCAGCAGCCCCCCTCTGCTGTCTCTTTCTCTCATCTCTCTCCCCCTGTTTTTCTCTCTAGCCATCTCTCTCTACACCCCTCCACTCTCTCTCTCTTAATCCTCTTTCTTAATCCTCTCTCTACTATTCCACACACACTCTCTCTTAATCATCTCTCTACTATATCTCTCTCTACTATTCCACACTATCTTTCTTAGTCTTTTTCTCTCTCTAGATCATTCTCTCTTTAGGTCTTTCTCTCTAGCTTTCTCTCTTTATCTTTCTAGATTTCTTTCTCTCACTAGCCCTTACTCTTTCTCTCTCTTCTCTTTTTTCTCTCCTCTCTCCTATTTTCTTTCTCTCTAAAATTATATATATTATTATATTTTATGGCGCGTGCACGTGTTTTAGTTTCTGGGATTCTAGAATTACAGTGATTTTCTGAAGTCTTTTTAGGCGAATGTCCTCGCCTTATTTTGGGTTTCCCCGCTTCGTCGGGTCAATGTGTATTTTATTCTATATTTATATGTATTTTGAATTGGGCTATGCCCCTGTATTTGTATGTGACTGAGTGACCATGATTGTACATGTATATGCCTGTGATGAATATTTATACTAGGGTAGTTTATTTATGGTACCTATACTATGCTTGTGATGTTGTTCGCAACTGCCCGACTGCTTATGTGTGATTGACACTAACACTTTTCAGGTACTATACCCAGCCTTTGGGCTGCGTTTAGCCTCCAGGCTTTCCACTCAGTCTCCGGTCTTCATCACTCCATGATAGATTAGATATTATCAAGATATAGATTGCTCGTGTGGTACTAATATTGCAGGAACCCTTGTACTGACTCTGGTTTCTGCCCACTCCCAGGTCGGCCATCCAATTAGTTTTAGGCCTGCAACCTTATGGGTTTCATGATAGCTACTGAGAGTGTGCTTAGACCCCGAGCGTCCTTTAGCCTCGGGGCTCTCGCCCATTCCTCGAAAGAGAAGCGCGCTTAGACCATTAAGTCTCTCAGCTCCGCGTGGTAGGCATGTTTAGAGCTCAGCGCTTACCACTAGATTCGTCTAGGCGAACCTCTACCGGATTTTAAACTCGCCTTTTAAGTCGAGTCATTCCAGTAGCTTTGTCAGGTGCTCTAGTGTTAAACACTGTTTGCTGTCCATACCTCCAGCTTGTTTAGCTCCGCTTGGATGTCGCTTGCTTGCTAATTACTTGCTTGTCAGTCTATTAATTCCTCTATTAATGGTTGTGAAGAGTTTAAAATATTATTTACACTGTTTTCCTAAAAACTACATGGTTTTTCGGTATTCGTACCTATCTCGTATATTGGTACTATTTTCTCGTATCATTTGACGTGCTTACATATATCATGTTGTCACTTGTCACCTGCCCGATATCACCCTCCTGTCATACTATCACCTGACATTCGGCATGATACACCTGACTCTTATAATTATCACGATAATGGGAATGATGACTTGACATCTTGATTGCATGTTGATATATCCTGTTATATTCCAGTACAAATTGTACTCCTGATACACATATACTCCTAATACTCATGACATGTTCCTGCTCATTCCCAAAATCTGATAATTATCTAATAAACCATAAAATGAGATAACTTACATCGGGTCGGGGGAACTTATAGATATTAATAAGTGTTCGTGTTTACGGTGGTATTAGGTATATTGTGCAACCAAAACTTTCGGTTCGACCTGAGGGCCTCCAGGTGTTCCGAGGGGAGCGCTGGCTCCCTACATTCTACTACATTCATGAAAAAGGGCATACAATAAGACCCTCATTTAGGCCTTGCGGCTGGTTCCAAACACCAGCAACAGAACGTCATAGACCATGGTCCTGGGTATGCGCGGGACCCATTATAAACATTGTTCGTTGATACCCCCGTTGGTTTCCAATAACAATCTTGCTTTACTCAGATGTGGATATATGTGTACTGGGATGCTAGTCCACATATCTGGATATCTGAGTAGGACGAGTAATAATAATAATAAAAGATGCCAACTATGTATCCATCGTATATTTTGTCGTGTTTGCTTCCATCAGGTCTTACTTCAGATTTTCGGTTTTATAATTGTTGTTTTATAGCTACTTACATTCTGCCTTACCACTTGTATTCTATTCCATCAGTCTCCTGCTCTTATCTTATTATACCATGTGTATTCCTTACTTATATCACTTGCTATCTCTCTACTTGCTCCTGTATGCCTGTGCTCACGACATGGTTCTCAATGCATGTTTATGGTTCAGATTTATCGATACATTTGTGCTTATCTTTGCAGGCCACTTTGTATTCGCCATACCACTCGTTGAGGAGTTCTAACTCCCCTGCATCCTTATGCCCAGGTCTGGAGCTTGAAGCTTGTGGATTCTCCCGGTTGCTAATCAGAGAAGCACAGCGGTAGCGTGGATCATCAGCAGACTGTCTGAAGCCCTATCTTTCGAGGCCCCTGCGCATCCTCGAGTTTTCCTTCTGTAAACTTGTGAGCACTCTTTGGACAGTTCATTATGGTATACTTCTTTGTATTCTCACAATTGCGCCTATCGGTGATGTAATATTCTTATAATATTGTGTCACACCTTGTGATAACTTTGTAATTGTAATCATATGTTGGAATATATAATGCACCACGTATTTTCGAGCTCTGAGTTTTGCATGTACTGATGCTTAGCATATATACGTGAGGGTATTTCTAACCTCCGTATATACGTCACAGTAATGTCTCCGTACCCACGGATCAGGACGTTACATCTCCAAAGGCCAACCTTATGGATCCGTTCCTATAATTGATGATTGCATTTGCAGTCGCAGGAAATGGATGCTCTAAGATAACAAGAGTTTGAGATCTAGGATTGGATACAGGTTGGGCCTCAAGAATAATAAAATCTACTGGGTAGATAAACTCCCAACCTAGATAAGAACGTCCTTAATTTTTCCCTTGGGAACTTTCACTGAATGGTCAGGCAGTTAGATGGTGCTCGAGTTGGACTAAGATCACCTAACTCGAGTTGTTGATAAACTGAGAAAGGGGACAAGTTGATACTTGTCCCCTAGTCAAGAAGTGCATGACTAATCTCGGCTTATCATATAGTGCAGGCAATGGTGGGACAACCCGGATCCTTGTACTTGACAGTAGTCGGACGCGACAGTAACTTACTAATGTTAGTGACTAAGAAGACTTTCATAGGTATATTAGTCTTTTTCTTCTTGGTGCACATGTCCTTAAGAAATTTTGCGTAAGATGAGATTTTTTGAATTACATCATGCAGTGGCACATTTGTCTTCACTTGATTGAAGATCTCAATTATCTATCCATGTGTGAATTTTGCTTATTGTTCTTCAGCCTATTTGAAAATGGTACTATAGGCTTATACACCTGACTGGTTGACTTGTTTTTTTCAGACTCGTCAGATTGGGATAGATTGGAACTAGATAAAGTGGATGCTTGTGTATTATTGTACTGAATGGGATTGGGTGGTGTAGACACTTGATTATCAACTTTCTTTCTTAACCTCAATGTATGAACAACATTGCATTGATTTAACTGTTGATCTTCAGCCAGATTAACTTGGTTAGAATTTCGTGGGTTTGTTAATAGTTGACTGGGCAAAGTATCCTTTGGCCTCTCATTTTGTGAATTAGCTAGCTGACCAATTTGAACCTCTAAGCTCGTTATGGCTTATGCATTGTTGTTCTTTAGTGTTTGTACGAGGGACTCTTGGTTCCTCATATAACTTTCCATTGTCTTCTCAAAATCTGTCATTCTTTTCTCAAGTGGAGGACTTTAGAAAGAAGATTGTGGAGCATGGTTAGAAAAGTTTCTGTTGATAAATGGAAGAATTAGATTGATGATAGGAATAATTGTGATGGTAATTGGGTTGATCATAGAAAGAATTGTGATTATGATTGGGATGTTGGAAGTGGTTTGACCTTGAGTGGTCATTGTTGTTTTGGCTCCACGAGAAATTCGGGTGGTTTCTCCAACCAGGATTGTATGTTTGAGCATAAGAATTATTATGGGGCCTTGAAAAGGCCGCATTCATGGGCTCGGGGTACATTTGTTGAGCACTAAAAACTAGACACTCTTCAAACATATAGTTCATGGCTTGACAGTAAGTACAACCTGAATTTGAAAATTGGTTTGGGCTGACTTGGTTGACCGGAACTGGCTTCTTAGTTTCTAGAGCTTCCAATCTTCTCATTTGGCTACAGAGTTTAGACTCTACAACTATGGATGATTCTATTGAATGGAGACCTCCTTTAGAAAAGATAGGATTTATGTTCCTAGACTTTTCAGGAGTAGGTTCCCATTGGAGGGTTGTTTCGACTAAGTTCCCAAATAAATCTCACCCTTGGTTTTAATCCGTTTGCAAGAATCCCCCTGGTAGATGGTCTCTAAGAGGGTTTTGTTCTAATAGTATAAACTGTCATAGAGAATTTGACATTGTCGCCACTTCTCTATGTCATGATGAGGACATTAGATAAGGAGGTCTTTGAAAGGTTCAATGTACTTCCAAAATGGTTTACTAGGTTCTTACTTAAACTGCATAATGTTCTTCCTAATGAGAGCAGGCTTGTGAATTGGATAGAATTTTTTCAAGAAGATCTCGATGAAATCATCCCACGATGTGTGTTGGAAACCGACCGCTAAGCTGCATAGTCATTTCTTGGCTAAGTCCTTAAAAAGCAAATGAGACAAATCTCAACCTAATATATTATCATCTACAAGCTGAGGTATTTTCATCATTAAGCATACTTTCTCAATTTTCTTATGAAGAAATACGCATCTTCGGTCTCTAAGCCATGAAATTTAGGGAGTGTGTTGATGAACTGAAGTTTAAGCTCAAAATTATTGTCATCAATCGATGGAAGTTGGATGCAAGATGGAAGTGAGGTTCTCACGGGATAGAACCTATTCTGCATTGATGTTGATTGAGTCATAACTGGATCTGATTTTGGCTCTTGTTTAGGTGGTATAATGTTTCCAATTAACCTAGATTAATTTGGATCTCTCGACCACACTTGTATACAAAGTTATTACCACAAACAAGCTTACCAAGCAGTAAAAAAAAAAATCACGCCTATTCTAAAGGAAACTTGGACCTAGACAACTCCTAACTGGTTGATTGTCATCAAGAGGTATAATGCAAACTCTAACCCCAAGCTAATCAGCCAGGTTAGGGCAAGAATGGTGGGAGGTGTCCGCGCAAGAGCGATGGGCCTAATTAAGCCAAACCACCAGCCTTTGGGGTTTTGCCCCTCAATCCCCGTCCTTTGACACATATTTTGGCAGGAGTAAAATTCTAACACCTTCCCCTTTAGGATAAGCTCCTAATGAGTTCGAGATGTCCCTAAGACTAACGTCTATCAAATTTAAAATTAGGCTTAGGTTGGCGTGCTTGGAGATGGTTTGTGGGTTAAGGAAGGGTAATGACTTCCCCACCTTATGTTTTGTTGAGTTTTGTCCTTAAAATGTTTTAGTGCAAAGTGTGCAAGATATTGAAAAGTAGCATTCAATAAGCAAGTAATCACTCAAGAATGTTTCTGAAGCTATATGCTATGCATATATACCTTGTCTCCAGCTTTCTTCAATAGTAATTGAAATGAAACGTAATTAGAAAAATGCCTAGAATGCAAGTCTAAATATTTTTTAAAACAATTACAATCAACCAATTACTGTTGTACTAAAAACAGGTTTGTGAGATAATCAAGTGTAAAAACTAGTAATTAAGAAAGCTTATTTTGCGGAGCAATATGTCCTGCAAAAAAGAGTTTTTTGTAGTCGCACAAAAAATTACTTTCTTGCTGCAAACTCTTGAAATCTTGTTTTCTACATTCTAGAGCAGGGGCACAGGATCACAAGTCTTCTCCTGCAATGTTTGAGCACTCAACCTGATTTCTTTAAGCGTAAAACAAAACACCAAACTTGTTAAAACATAAGATATCGTTCCCTCCGTGGCAATGGCGCAAAAATTTTGATTGCTAGAATTTAGAAATACTGTGTAGCTTAGGGCTAACGGGTCGTGTCCACAAGCAGAGATGCGATACAAGCTTTTTGATATTTTAAGGAAAACAAGTTTTATGTTTATGTTATTTAGATGAAAAAGAAGATGGTGAGTAAAGAATTGATTTAAAGAAAACTTGAAAATTGGAGAAGTTTTGGAGAAGACGATTTTAAAAAAGCTTGAAGATGTTGTGCTTATTTGTATTTAATAAAGAATGATCCAGGCTTGCTATTCTATTATTCAACCACGTGTTATTCTCTTGAAAGTTAAAATGCTTCAATGAGATCATAGGCTAAGATTTTAGTCTTATGAAAAGAGATTAAGTAAAACACGTAAGATAGTTTTAGAAATCCAACTTCAGTTTTGAAATCTTTCTTTGAATTGAATGTTAAACCATCAAAATAATAAAGCAAGCATGGAATAAAAATAAGTTTTTTTAAAGATCAACTTCAAGAGTTAGTTCAAAGTCCAATCTTATCCTCATGTGCCTTCATGAATACTTGCCAATATGTAAGGCTTAATCTAGGCATTCATATGATTCATTGGGATTTTTTTTTATAGAAATCAATCAAGCAGAAGACTCATAAAAGAAGGAGAATAGTAAGTCCAGAAAACAGATTTAGCTGCTCAATAAGAAGAAAGAGTAAACAATGGAATGAATTAAAAACATAGCATACCAATAAGATTGAGTAGAGTCAAGTAAGGTGAATCTCATTTGATTGTCACTTCAATGGTCAATTACACACTCTTTTCCTCCCTCTCACTTGTTACTGGACTGAAATAAAAATGAGATACAACTTCTCATAAACATTAAACAGTGATCCTAAACCCTAAAAATAAAGCAAGAAATTAATCCTAGTTTTTTTTTCTCTCTGTCCCTGATGTGTGGGCTATTTATAGGGAAGAAATGGATAGGGGAGACAAGTGGAGAGATAGAGAGAGTTGGCTATTTCTGAATTTGAATTCTCTCTTATCTCCAAACTTGATTTGATTTATCTAGAATTTTATGTGAAAATTAATTCTGATATGCAGCCTGTTAGCGTGTTGATTGCTGAATATGACTTATCAACTGATAGAATTAGAAATAATTGTAGGCGTGTCTAAAAATCACTAAAAGACAAGCCATTAAAAAGCAGAGTTTCAAGTTCTAGACGCGAAGGCTCAACACCCGCGTCTCAGCACCAAGGCGCGAGGGTCCAAAACCCACGTCTCAAACTCAAGGCGCGTGGGCTCAACACCGCGTGTCAGCACAAGGCGCGAGGGTCCAAAACCCGCGTCTCAAACTCAAGGCGCGTGGGCTCAACACCCGCGTCTCAGCACCAAGGTGCGAGGGTCCAAAGCCTGCGTCTCAAACTCAAGGCGCGAGGGCCCAAAGCCCGCGTCACAGTATCAAGGCGCGTGGGTTGAAACCTGCGCCTCGGTTACAACCGCCCTGGTTATGGGGCCAGTCACTGCCCATATAGCGGGGAAGCGGGGAAGTTGGCCCCTCATTGTGGAGCGTTTTTAGGGGGCACGTTCACCCCTGGAACCTCTATAAATAGCCCCGTCGCTATGAACCACGACAAGAAGAGGAGGAGAGAAGGCGCTCGGAGAGAAAGAGACGCACACGGCGGCACAAGGACAATACAGAGAGACAGGAGAGAGAGAGCTCAACTCTTCAACAAGCTCGCTGCGTACGAGTTGCCCTTTGCCTACCTTCTCTTTGAGAGTTTTGGTAGATAGAGTTGTGTTACTCCTTCTACCAGCCAAAGAGAAGATCCCTGACAATCCCGACGGTCATCCGGTCAACGGAGAACAAGATTCACTCTCCACCACCACTTGAAGAACCCAGCCTTAAACAAAGGGAGGATTCAAAATTCAACATCCTCCCTCCCTTGTAACTAGAAGGAAAATAGTTTTGTTGTAATTTTTCATCTGATTCAAGAAAATTTTACAGCGAACACCTTCATTTCTTTTTCCGGCGCGTACAAGAGATGGCGACTCCGCTGGGGACTACATTTGTCACTGATGAGCAAATCGTGGCGCAAGATGACGTCCTTCGTAAGGGAAAGATGGTCGAATCGCTTGTTGTCGAGTTCGACCAGGCAAAATACGAAGAGTTTCTCTCTGCCAGCTCCAAGAGCCCAAAGACCCGCGTCTGCCGCAGGGTCTCGACGGGGATGGCCCCGAAGCCCGATCCGAGGTTCTCTCGGGCGCTGCTGCTGCCAACTGTGCCAAGCAAGATACACGCGCCAACGCCTCTCAGAAGGCCCGCGTGATCTCAGGCACAACTGCCGCTGCGATCAACCACGCAGCACGGAACACCCGCGTCAGCGTCTCTCGGGAGACCCGCGTGGTCAAAATCTCTGGTGTTCAGCATCAGGTCGTCGTTGGTCACTCTCCACCTCTATGACGCAACCGAAACGCTGAGCGTCGACAGAGGAGACGTGCGCGTCAGCTACAAGTTGGAACCTCTGGTTGTCCGACTGAGGCTGGACGCGACGTACAATCTGGTGCCTTGCCCGCGCCACGTCCAGCACGTGAAGTCTGCGTTTGGCGGCTCAAACGCGAGACTCCTCAAGCTAGGTCCTCTGAAGACCAACTCACCAAACGCCAAGGTGAAGCCTCTGCGCCTTGTCAAGCGCGAGAGGCACGCGCCCATAGGCGTGGGGCCCAGCAGCCCATCCTCTCTCAAACATCTCTGCCCCGACGCACCAAGCAGCAACGCGAGAATCGCGTCTCATCTCAAAAGAGACGCCAGACGCACGTTATACAGCCACGACGCGAGAACCGCGTCCCTGAAGCCTGCGTCCAGGCTATACAGCACATGGATGCCTCCTGTCTTTGACGTTGCGAGGCTAGTCTCTTCGATCCCCCTCCCGTGGATTTGAGGGATTACTTGACGAAGAAAAGAAGTGCCAATCAGGTCACTTCATCATGTTGCTGCCAACGGCTCATCCATATGTTTTCTGAGTGCCGTTGCGGATCAGGTGTGAACCAGCAGTCTTTAGTTAGACAGCTGACCCTGATTCCCCCGTCAGCCAAAAGAAGGCGCTCCCACAGAAGGAGAACCTTCTCTGACATTGAGTACCCGGAGCTCACTGCGAATATGACGAGCAGGAGCAAGGGAAAACAACCTGCAATCAGCTCGGATGAGTCTGACCCTGAACCGGAAGGGGTGTATCAACACACTCGCACCCGGACTGGGGCCATTCCCCCGATTGATTATAATGCCTTAGCCCATGGCATTAAAGTGAATGATTTTCACTCCGCCGTAGCGGAGTCACGGGCTTCAAACTCTTCCGTTGAGAAGAAGGCCTACGCCTACATGATAGGCACTCCTGAGGAAACGGCTAGGCACTTAGAACAAATCCAGAAGGCACAAATGGATATGATTCTTTCTCAGCAGGAATCTATCGACTCCCTCAAGCAGATGCTTGCACAGTTGCTCGAAGACAGGAGGAAATCTCCTCCTAAAAAGACGAAGGGCAAAGGGAAAAAGGGAGAAAGCTCATCTTCCGAACCTTCTGAGGAGAGGCCGCGATCTACTTCTAGTTTGTCCAAATCTTCGTCGCAAGTAAAGGGCGACCAAGACCAGGGAAAGGCTCATGCTAAAAGAATGAGTCAATTGGAGCAACGCCTCGAGGCCCTTACCAACCGTAAAGGCCTCCAAGAAGCTGGAGTGGTCCGGCCCTATCCTGCTGAATGGGACTTGGTTCCATACCCGTCCAAGTTCAAGGCTCCAACCCTTCAAGCATTCGATGGGAAAGGGTCACCCAACCAACACATCTACTACTTTAAATCCCAAACCGGGAATGTAGTAGATAACGATGCTATCCTGGCTCGTCTGTTCATCGGCACCCTGAAAGGGCTGGCCTTTGAATGGTTCATGAAGCTCCCAGAAGGTTCTATCAAGAACTGGGGCGATTTGGAGAAGCTTTTCTTAACGCGCTTCTTCGAGGATGACTCGGAGGTCACGATGCCCACCCTTTTGGCTACTAAACAGCGAAAGGGAGAGTCCGTCAAGTCTTTCGTGGAAAGATTTTGGAACGTGGCACTCCGGTGTCCAAGCGGCATGACCCAGGTCACTCTGGTGGAAACATGCCGCCACAATCTCCAAACCTCACTCCTTGCTCAAATAGGAGTTGCTGAAAGCCGCACCTGGAAGCAATTAGTCCAACAAGGTGAACAGGCTGAGGAGATTGTCGCCCGTGTCAGAGCAGAGGAAGGTAAGCCCAGGCCGGAAAGGTCGACAAGGCGTGCGCCAGACACATCCCTCCAAACAAAGCAGAAGGATAATTTGGCAACGGAGACCAAATCTCCCGCCAAGCCTCAATCAGGCAAGGCGAGTGGCTCTTCAAGCCAGCCACGCGCCAACAAGCAATATTCCTTCAAGGAGGAACATGTCGATTCACTCTTTAAACTACTCAACAAGAGTAACCGACTGAAGCTCCCTGAAGCTAGGCGCCCCGAGGAAGTCGGCAAGACCGACAATCCCACCTATTGCTTGTACCACAGGATGCTGGGGCACCCTACCAAAAGCTGCTACGTCTTCAAGGACATCCTTCAAGCTCTGATTGACGCGGAGGTGTTAAAGCTCCGACCAGAGCAGAAGAAGGTGACGGCCAACATGACGTCGGTTCTCCAGTTCGGAAAGCAACCCCCGACACCGTCAGGAGTGATACCTGTTCCAAAAGGAGAACTAAGAGTGGTCAACGTAGACCCTGATCAGCAGCAAGAGAAAGGCTTGGTACCCGTCCCTACACCTCAAGGGGAAATCATATGGGTCCACCCTGACCTTGTCAATGAACAGCAATGGACTACTGTGACCAACAGGAAATCCAAAGGGAAGACAAAGGCTTCATCCTGCAATGTGGTGTGTGCCTCCTCTCGAGAAGCCGAGACTGATGTTCCCTCGTTACCGACTCAGAGGAGGAAGCAATAGTCTTGGCCGCAGAGCCCAACCAACCGATGGCGGGAACCCGTTCGGGACAGCCGTACTTGAAGCAGTACGGCGAGATGGCGGTAGCCTCTCCACAACCAGCTGTAGAGCCAACCAAGCCCTCCACAAAACAACTTGTGGAGAGAACAGAAAGAAACTCGGTTTTCTCGTGTTCTTTCGAAAGGTGTAGCGGAAGGATCCACGACACCTTACCGCTTTGATGTCCTGGCTCAACTAGCCAACATCCCGGCACGCATTACCTTGTATGAACTTCTTAGACTATCAAAGTCGACCAGAGAAGCTCTACAAGAAGCTCTGGCAAATGCTGAGGTCTTCATGACCCAGGTGCCGAAGGAGGAAGATGTAGAGGATTGCCTCCACACCTCCCCAAATGCTCCCTACATTACCTTCACAGCAGATGATATGCAGGTTAAAGGGAAGCATGATCGACCCCTGTACTTCACAGGGTATATTGGATCGTCTGAGGTGAACCGCATTCAGGTAGATCCAGGGTCCGCGTTGAGCATCATGCCTCGCCGGGTCATGCAACATCTGGGCATCCCCACCTATCGTCTGAGCCCTACCCGGACAACCATTTACGGGTTTAATGCCAATGGCACCCGTCCGATGGGGAAGATCAAGCTCAAATGCCAGATTGGAAGCCTCAAGTCGGAAGTGACATGCTACGTCATCGATGCTGACACTTCCTACAACCTACTGTTGGGACGACCATGGATTCACCGCAATTCCATCGTTCCCTCCACTCTCCACCAAGTCATGAAATACATTGACGGGAATGGAAAGATTCAAACGTTGATCGCCGAAAGGTATCCGTTTAAAGGGGTCGAAAATTATTTCACAGATTCCCTCCTATATCAGGATCCTGTGGAGACAAATGAAACCCCGCAGCCAGAGGAGCCAGACTCTGGTAATGAGGCTGACACTGAGCCTGAAAAAGAAGAGTGCCTGTGGGAGTTAGAACCACTTGTAAAGAGCATTGATAAGCTCGATGTTGATAATACCACTGACGATGTAGGCGGTTGGTACATTAATGAAGAATTAGATTTAGCGTATTTTTCTGTGTTTGCTTCTGATTCAATACCGTCAGATACTAGCACTGATGTAGATGATGACCTCTGGTCGGCAATGGATGCTTTGACATCGTTGCATGTACCAGTAAAATCATCCTTCGGGACATACCAAGATAATGGTAATGCGCAAGAATCTATATTTATGGTTCCAGCCAGACGAAAAGGCCAAAAACTAATTCTTTTGGGCGAATCTCGTCTGAACCAACGCCCCGCGAAGAATCGGAAGGCGAGGAGGAATCCCCTCAGTTCGGTCATTATGAACCAAAAGCGCTCAAAATGATGAAGTGCATGGGGTACGATCTAACCAACAGACCCGGGTTGAACTTCGGCAAAGGAAGGAGAACGCTACTTCGATCCTTTGTGCCGAAAGGGAAAGCCCCCGATTATTATCATCGGACGCGCCGGGGGTTGGGCTATGTATCGACTCCGATCCCATCAGCCTCTGATTCTGGAGGGCCATCAGGTCATAATTACTCTTCAGGCACGTCATCGTGGGAGTCGGATGTCAGTGTCGGCAACATCTTCAGAGAACTTTCAGTGAACATGGTTTCAACAAGCCACCTGGAAGATGGAGATGAAGAAATGATCCAATCTGATACAGATCCTTGGATCAAACATTTAAATACTCTTTGGGATACCCGCTTTGAACAACGCGAGCCACCCACAGAAGACAAGGTTGTTCAAGTCAATCTAGGAGATGAGGCCAATCCTAAGCCCATCTTCATAAGTGACGGCCTGTTACCTTCGGAGAAGAAGGATCTAATATCTCTTGTACAAGAGTATATAGACGTCTTCGCCTGGAATTACGAGGACATGCCTGGACTTGATCCTCAAGTGGCTATGCACCGCCTCAACATCAATCCAGACGCAAAACCTGTCAAACAACAGCAGCGACGGTTCCGTCCAGAAATAATGGAGGCAATTCAATCAGAAGTCAGAAAACTTATTGATTCTGGCTTCATCAGGGAAGAACAACATCCCGACTGGGTAGCCAACATTGTCCCAGTTGCCAAGAAGAACGGGAAGATCCGGATCTGCATCGACTTCCATGATCTAAACGAGGCTTGCCCCAAAGATGAATTCCCACTACCAATCACAGATGTCATGATTGATAATACTTGTGGATTCGAACGAATGTCCTTCATGGATGGATTCTCAGGATACAATCAAATTAAAATGTATCCTGATGACGAAAAGCATACCTCCTTCAGGGTATATTGCTACACCGTCATGCCCTTCAGACTGAAGAATGCAGGGGCAACATATCAAAGGGCCATGAATGCCATTTTCCATCAGCAAATATGCAAAACGGTGGAGTGTTATGTTGACAACATCGCGGTAAAAAGTCGCACTAAAGATGATCACATATCTGACCTGAAGGTTGTCTTTGATATCATGCGGGCTCATCAATTGAAGATGAATCCCACCAAGTCCTTCCTGGGGGTGGCCAGTGGCAAATTTCTAGGATTTGTTGTAACCTCCACCGGGATCCATTTGGACCCGGAAAAGGTTCAAGCTATCCAGGAGATGCAGCCTCCAAGAAATCTCAAGGAACTCAGGGGATTAGAAGGACGATTAGCATACATCCGCAGGTTCATCTCAAACCTCTCTGGAAGATGCCAACCCTTTGCTAAGTTAATGAAGAAGGGTGTCTCGTTCGTTTGGGACGACGCTTGCCAACAAGCGTTCGAGGAAATCAAGCAATACCTCACTCAACCACCAGTCCTTGCAGCTCCGATATCCGAAAAACCTTTCCTGGTATACGTCCGAGCAATGGATCATGCTTTGGGAGCTCTACTAGCTCAGTATGATGATCAAGGACGAGAGCAAGCGATCTACTATCTGAGTAGAACAATGATCGGAGCCGAACATCGGTATAATCCGATCGAGAAGGAATGTTTGGCATTAGTGTTCGCCATTCAGAAAATGCGACACTATCTGGTAGGCCAAACTATAAACGTCATATCAAAAGTCAACCCCCTGAGGTTACTTATGACTAAGCCTTCATCATTGAACGGCCGGCTGGCAAAATGGGCCATATTGCTATCCCAATATGAGATGCACATTTTACCACAAAAGGCCATTAAAGGACAAGCGGTGGCAGATTTCTTAGCTGAACACCCGGATCCGAGGGCAGCCAAACTCTACGAGGATCTCCCAGATGAAGTCGTCGAAGTCTGCTCGACTCAGACATCGTTCGAAGGTCAAGTGTGGCAACTTTTCTTCGACGGTGCATCGAGAACAAGCCCAAAAGGACATATAGTAGAGGGGGTAGGAGTAGTACTCGTCTCCCCACAGAATTATGTGATTCCCCGAGCTGTCTCATTAACTGAGCCTTGTTCGAACAATGTAGCGGAGTATAACGCTCTCTTGATTGGGATGCAATTCGCCGATGAGATTGGCGTTAAAAATCTCGAGGCATACGGTGATTCTAAACTCATCGTCAGCCAAGTTCGCGGAGAGTACGAAGTCAGACATGAAGACCTAGTACCCTATCACTCCGCAATTATCTGTTGGCCCAAAGGCCCATCACCCTAGTTTTGATGATGATCAACTCATGAAGTTATGTTTACTAATGATCTTGTATTTAATTAGTGACAGATTCATTATCAAGATCTTAGTAGGTGCATAGCTCAACAAAGGATAAAAGGTAAAGATTTGGAGCTAACAAGGTGTGATCCAAGGAGCTTTTGGATCAAGCTTGGACCAAGTCAAGAAGATGAGAAGACTTCAAAGGAAGACTTTAAGATCAAGACTTGTGTCTAGGTTTATTTTTATAAGATTTTGTTTTAGTTAAAATGTAAAGGATAGAATAGTTGGTGGATTGCTCAAGTTCATATCACACACACACTCTTGATTTACTTGTCTTTTCATAAAAGAATTTTCAGATTTAGAAAAGACTTTCTTTTTGGAAAAACATAGTTTTGATTTTTGGTATTCAAAGTTATATGTTTCAACCAAAACCTTATTTAGAGCCCATTGTCAAAAATATAGATATTTCATCTTGATTGTGTAGTGGATCATATCCATACACACTATGCTTTAAAAGTATATCTTGTTTTTGTATTTGATGAAGATTTGGAAAAACATGTTTGGAAAAATATTGTTTTAGAAAAATACAGTTTTTAACATGAGCCAAATATTTCCAAGTTACAAAAATAGTCCAATCTTTTATAACATGCCTTGATTTTGTGCAAGTATGTTTGTATATCAAAGTATATTGGTAAAACTATTTTTGTAGTTTTTTAAGTATTTTATGGGATTTTATATGAGCCAAAAAGACTAACTTTTTAATCCCAGAAAACTGTTTTCAGGCTTCAGATAGTCGACTTGCCAACCTTAGTAGTCGACTAATCCTGAAGTCGGCCGACCGGACCGGTCGACCGACGTGCACGGATGTGCACGCCTTTGTGCACTGGAGGACGGCCGACCGTGCCGGTCGACCGCTCCAGAGAGCAGAGCTCTCTGGAAAGTTCGGCCGACCGCACGGGTCGACCGACAGAGAGTTAAACTCTCAGCTCCAATGGGTCGGTCGACCCGGACGGTCGACCGTGGCTCTAACGGTCAGAAATCCGACCGTTGGCGGTCGACCACACGGGTCGACCGGCAGCTCTGACAGACCCCAACGGCTATATTTTTCTGGCCTATAAATTTGGGGTTCTTGTCATTGTTTTAAGCCAAGATTTTGGAGACCTTTAGAGCCAGTTTTTCCCATTCTTTCAGAAGAGTTTTTCTCCACAAAATAGAGTGCTAATACTTCCAATCAAAAGGGAAGATTTTATAAGAGTGTTTAAAAGTAATTTCTTTGAGTTTTCCTCCACCACTCTCATCCTTGTTTTTCTCACACAAACACTTGAGCTTTCCATTGCCACATCTACCTATAGGGTTTTGTTGTGAGAGGATTTTAGGTGATCAAGAGTTGTGATCACCAAAGTTCATCTTTGTTCCTTTGAGGAGGCGGACGTGTGTGTCCGCGTTGTTTTGAGTTCGGGTGTGGACTTGGTTGTTTCGAGGTGCGGCCTCGGCGAGCTAGTGAGCTTGCGGTGTGTACGGGACTAGGGAGTCCGAGGGATTGTAGGTGTTGCGGCACCAAGGAGAGATCCATTGGGATCGTGCATAGTGGAAATCCTTCGTGTGTCGAAGGCGGGGATGTACAGCAAGTGTGCTCGAACCTCGAAACATACCTTGTGTTTGCGATTGCCATTTCTCTCTCTCTTTGTCTCTTTTATATCGTGCATGTTATTACTTGTCTTATCTTTACATGCTTGATATACATTGTGCTTCATAGATATATATACTTGCGTGGGATTGTTGCTAACACTTGTATTCAACCAAGAGAGCCAATGCGGCACCTCAACCCATTCAAGGGGAATCTAGAGGAGTTTGTCCAGAGCCCTTCACGGGGAATTCGGCAACACTCTTTGGTTATACGTGGTGTTTAGTGTAAGAAGTTTAATTAAGTCATAATTGTTTTTAGCTTCCGCATTATTTGGCATTAAGTGACCATTAGATTAGCCATCACCTATTCACCCCCCCTCTAGGTGAACTTACAATTAGTATCAGAGCTAGTGCTCTTGATATTGGGTCTAACAACCTTGAGTTAAAGATCCTCATTTTAGGCTAATCACTATATTTGTACACACACCATGGACTTCATGTCACCACCCACCTTTGACATTGTTAACATCCATATATGGAAGGTGAAGATGTCCTTGTACCTCAAAGCCCTAGGTTATCATGTTATCTTGCCACTACTAATAATGCATATTGTTTAGATGGTAAGAATTTTGAGGCTAATGCAAAAGCCCTTCATGCTTTAAAGTCTACCCTAGATAATGTTTATTTATCTAGAGTTTCTAACTTTGATTCGGCTTTTGTAGTTTGGAATACCCTCATCTCCCTCGGTGAAAAAGATCAATACTATGCGGGGAGTGATTCGGACGTTGGAAGCGACACCTCCAACGTTTGCTATATGGTCCAAGGGGATAACCCCCTTGAGGTAACTTCTGAATCCGAGGATGAGGATAATAACATGTCATATGAAGAGCTTTCTACATTTTGTCAATTATTGCTTGAGAAATATGACATGATTAAAAAGGAAAATAAAAATTTGAAAAAGAAAGTTGATTGCATGCATATAGAACAAGATTAATCTAACATTGCATGCTTAGAAAAAGAAAATGAGGTTTTGAAAAATGAAAATGTTTCCCTTATGTGTAAATTAAATGATTTGTGTGAAGGGAACACTATTTTGAAAGATAAAATTATTTTGGTGGAAACTCAAAAGGAAATTGTTTTTCAAGAAGAAAACAACTCTTTGAAGAAGAAAATTTTTGAGAAAGAAAAGGAAAAAGATGTTGTTTCTAAAAAGAAGAAAAATGATTTTATTTCTCACTACTCTTTACATGCTACCATTGATGATAGTGAGATTAAGAATTGAAAAATAAAATAGATAGTTTGAGTTCAACTTTGAACTCGTGTGCATTTAACCATACTAGGTTGGAGTCCTTGTTTGCAAAGAAACAAACTCCTCATGTTCATGCACATCAATCTCATCATGCATTTTCTTATGTTGCACGCCATGACCACATTCATACACAAGCATTCTAAGGTGTACAAGTGTACACATTGTGGCCGCAAAGGCCATTTAACAAAATTTTTGTTTTGATAAGTTGCATGTTTTAAATTTTGCTAATCATAAAAATGTTTGGGTGCCTTACAAAGCTAACCCCCAAGGACCCAAGAAAAAATGGGTACCAAAACCCCCACCCCATGTTTTTGATGTAGGTGAGGGATCTCTCAAGACGTGAGAGACTTGGTGCCTTGATGGTGGGTGCACTTGAACTAAAAGGACACATATTTGGAGCACCGCTATCAAGGAAGTTTTGGTGGGATGACCACCATGTTTGGAGCTTTGGAGTTGGTAACAATCTCTAACTCCCATTTTATTTTTGTTCATGCTAGTTCATTTATAATATTTATAGCATGTTCATGTTTTATGTATCTTTGTGCTTCTTGTGGTATTTACATGCTTAGATGTAGAATGTGTCAAACTTGCATTTATACATATATGAATAGTGAACTACAATTGACTCATATATATTTGAACTTCATGCTCATTTGTATCCACTATATGCATATGTATAGACTAGTTTTGATGATTCTCTTTTATACATGTTTTGCTATTTTATGCTTTACTTCATGTATATGTATTTTAATTCAAATCTAATAAATATACATGTATACCCGTGAGTCTCTTGCTTTCATGCAAATACTATTAATAGACTCTTTTATGTTTGGGATATATATGTGTATTGTTAGAATTGGATAAATCGTACATATGCCTAGAAGTGTTTTTTTTTGAAAAATAAATTTTCATAAAATGTTATTCATCCTTTTGAGCTTCAATGTCTATTTTCATGAAAATGCTATTTACATGACTTTTGAACACTCACCCTTTATTTATTTTGTCATGACCTCGATTCATGAACATATTTTTGAGCTTCATAGATCGAGTGTCAATTCTTGTATTTGGTATGATTCATGAAATACATATGCTTTGATTTTATGTTTTTGAAGGATCTTTAAGTAGTTTTTCAAAAATTATTTTTACTAGTTAATTGTTCTTCATTTGGTAGAGCTTTTCAAACAAAGCTTATTTTTCAAATCTATTTTTGAAAACCCCTACCTTCAATGGGAGGATGGATGGGCGATTATGCCTTGTATGCTTCATTGAAAATCTTCTATCTTGAGCATATGAAGGGTGGTAGGCTATGAGATATACACTTGATCTTATTGTTATGTCAATTGGTATCATTGAATCGTTTCAATTGGTATCAATATGAACTTATTTGTGTATATACTCATATTTTGTTTCTTATATATGTATGTATCAATTTCACTTGGTATACTCATTTCTCATACATATATATAATTTTCATGTGCTTAACTTACAATCGGCTCACATTTTTAAAAGCACAAAGTTTATGATGAAAAATAAAATTTTGATCATATGTTTACTATTGGTATCAATATGTTTCAACTTCATATTTGTTAAATTTCAATTGGTATCAATATGTTTTACAATAATGATTATTTTCAATTTGGTATCTAAAAATTTGTTTGCTTTACAAGAGCTCTGATACCTTTAAAAATTTTTTAAGAAAAATTAGAAAAATTAAAAATGTTTTGATATGTATTGCCTATATGCAAGGAGAGCTTAACATCTCTTCTACATATAGATTCATGTTGAGTATATTATAAATTGAGGAGCTTGACAACTCTTCTTTATATGATATACGTGTGTAGGGGAGCTTCACATCTCCTCTTATGCATTACAGAATATGTGTTATGTGAGTTAGGGCTTGTCATCCCTTCTTCATGTAATGCATATGTGTAGGGAAACTAACTTAGCGTCTTCCTCTTCATGAATGTATATCGCATATAAATCTTTATTGATTGATTTGTATTACCCCTTCTTGATCTCTTTGTTTTTGACAAAAAAGGGGGGAGAAAATTTGTTTGATTTGATTTTACTTTGAACCCTTTGTTGATGATTGACAAAAAGGGGGAGAAAGATTTTGGGTTTATATGCATGGTTGAGTAAGATTTATGTTTATGCATATATATTTTGTATTGCAAATAGGAGAAAAAGATTTTGATTTATGCTTGTTGCATGTTTTATCTCCATACTTGCATACATATTCATGTGCCTCATTGCCATATCTATTATGTATTATATGCATGAGTTAAGGGGGAGCTTCTTTGAAGCTTTATTTTAATCCATGCATATATAACTTCATGAGTTTTGTCATCATCAAAAAGGGGGAGATTGTTGGCCCAAAGGCCATCACCCTAGTTTTGATGATGATCAACTCATGAAGTTATGTTTACTAATGATCTTGTGTTTAATTAGTGACAGATTCATTATCAAGATCTTAGTAGGTGCATAGCTCAACAAAGGATAAAAGATCAAGATTTGGAGCTAGCACGGTGTGATCCAAGGAGCTTTTGGATTAAGCTTAGACCAAGTCAAGAAGATGAGAAGACTTCAAAGGAAGACTTTAAGATCAAGACTTGTGTCTAGGTTTATTTTTATAAGATTTTATTTTAGTTAAAATGTAAAGGATAGAATAGTTGGTGGATTGCTCAAGTTCATATCACACACACACTCTTGATTTACTTGTCTTTTCATAAAAGAATTTTCAGATTTAGAAAAGACTTTCTTTTTGGAAAAACATAGTTTTGGTTTTTGGTATTCAAAGTTATATGTTTCAACCAAAACCTTATTTAGAGCCCATTGTCAAAAACATAGATATTTCATCTTGATTGTGTAGTGGATCATATCCATACACACTATGCTTTAAAAGTATATCTTGTTTTTGTATTTGATGAAGATTTGGAAAAACATGTTTTGAAAAAATATTGTTTTAGAAAAATACAGTTTTTAACATGAGCCAAATATTTCCAAGTTACAAAAATAGTCCAATCTTTTATAACATGCCTTGATTTTGTGCAAGCATGTTTGTATATCAAAGTATATTGGTAAATCTATTTTTGTAGTTTTTTAAGTATTTTATGGGATTTTATATGTGCCAAAAAGACTAACTTTTTAATCCCAGAAAACTGTTTTCAGGCTTCAGATAGTCGACTTGCCAACCTTAGTAGTCGACTAATCCTGAAGTCGACCGACCGGACCGGTCGACCGACGTGCACGGATGTGCATGCCTTTGTGCACTGGAGGACGGCCGACCGTGCCGGTCGACCGCTCGCTCCAGAGAGCAGAGCTCTCTAGAAAGTTCGGCCGACCGCACGGGTCGACCGACAGAGAGTTAGACTCTCAGCTCCAGTGGGTCGGTCGACCGGACGGTCGACCGTGGCTCCAACGGTCAGAAATCCGACCGTTGGCGGTCGACCGCACGGGTCGACCGGCAGCTCTGACAGACCCCAACGGCTATATTTTTTGGCCTATAAATTGGGGGTCTTGTCATTGTTTTAAGCCAAGATTTTGGAGACCTTTAGAGCCAGTTTTTCCCATTCTTTCAGAAGAGTTTTTCTCCACAAAATAGAGTGCTAATACTTCCAATCAAAAGGGAAGATTTTATAAGAGTTTTTAAAAGTGATTTCTTTGAGTTTTCCTCCACCACTCTCATCCTTATTTTTCTCACACAAACACTTGAGCTTTCCATTGCTACATCTACGATAGGGTTTTGTTGTGAGAGGATTTTAGGTGATCAAGAGTTGTGATCACCAAAGTTCATCTTTGTTCCTTTGAGGAGGCGGACGTGTGTGTCCGCGTTGTTTTGAGTTCGGGTGCGGACTCGGTTGTTTCGAGGTGCGGCCTCGGCGAGCTAGTGAGCTTGCGGTGTGTACGGGACTAGGGAGTCCGAGGGATTGTAGGTGTTGCGGCACCAAGGAGAGATCCATTGGGATCGTGCATAGTGGAAATCCTTCGTGTGTCGAAGGCGGGGATGTAGAGCAAGTGTGCTCGAACCTCGAAACATACCCTTGTGTTTGCAATTGCCATTTCTCTCTCTCTTTGTCTCTTTTATATCGTGCATGCTATTAGTCTTATCTTTACATGCTTGATATACATTGTGCTTCATAGATATATATACTTGCGTGAGATTGTTGCTAACACTTGTATTCAACCAAGAGAGCCAACGCGGCACCTCAACCCATTCAAGAGGAATCTAGAGGAGTTTGTCCAGAGCCCTTCACGGGGAATTCGGCAACACTCTTTGGTTATACGTGGTGTTTAGTGTAAGAAGTTTAATTAGGTCATAATTGTTTTTAGCTTCCGCATTATTGGCATTATGTGACCATTAGATTAGCCATCACCTATTCACCCCCCCTCTAGGTGAACTTACATTATCCACATGGCCGAGAGGTTTTCAAACTTTTACATCGACCATGTACCGCGCAGGCAAAATGCGCATGCAGATGCACTCGCATCCCTCGCAGCCTCCTTAACTCTTCCAGCTGGAGCAATGGAGAAGGTATTTGTCTACAGCCACGACCTGTATTGCCCGAGAATTGCTCTCGAGGACTATCAGAAGTCAAAGGGAGGTCGTCACGACAAAGAAGCACTTGAGTCATCAACTGGTCTGGAGCTTAGAGATTGGCGATTCCCCTATATTGATTATGTCTTATACGGCATCTTACCTGAGGACACCAAAGAAGCGGTTGCCATCAGAAGGACAGCTCCTAAATTTTACTACAATGCGATTACACGAACATTGTATCGTCGAACGCATGACGGGATCTTGCTCCGGTGCCTCTCACCAAAGGAGGCCCAAGAGGTATTGAAAGAAGCCCACGATGGTATGTGTGGAGCCCATCAACCTGGCCCAAAACTGGCACATCGACTCCAAAGATTGGGTTACTACTGGCCCAAGATGATTGCCGATGCCATCACTTATGCCAAAAGATGTCACGCCTGCCAAGTGCACGGCGATTTCATCCATCAAGCACCAGGGTACCTCCACTCTACGACCTCTACCTGGCCATTTGAAATGTGGGGATGGATGTGGTTGGTCCTATCAGCCCACCATCATCAAAGGGACATCGATTTATTTTGGCAATAACCGATTATTTCTCTAAATGGGCCGAAGCTATTCCTCTGAAGGAGGTAAAATCGTCTAACGTGATTAAGTTCGTGAAACATCACGTTATTTACCGTTTCGGTGTACCTCGGCGAATTGTCCATGACAATGGACCCCAGTTCATCAGCAGGCGTTCCAGAGATTCTGTGCTAAGTTCAGAATTCATAGTGTGTCCTCAACGGCATACTATCCTGCCGCTAACGGCCTCGCAGAAGCTTTCAACAAGACTATTGGCAAGCTTCTCAAGAAGTTCGTCTCGAAAAGTCAACGAGACTGGGACGATAAGCTAGGTGAATGCTTATGGGCCTACGCACAACTGTGCGAACCCCAACTAAAGCCACGCCATTTTCTTTGGTATACGGATGTGGAGCCGTACTTCCACTGGAAATCCAAATTCCATCTCTACGCGTCGCCTTGACAGCGGAGATGACAACCGAGGAGAAGCATCGACAGCGGCTCCAGGAATTCGAGGCCTTAGACGGTAAGCGTCTGCAGGCCCAACAGCAAATCGAGCTTTACCAAGCTCGAATTACCAGAGCCTTCAACAAGAAAGTTAAAATGCGAACTTTCAAGAAAGACGATCTTGTCTTAGCCGTCAGAAGACCCATGGTAATGACGCACAAGACAAAAGGAAAATTTCAGCCCAAATGGGAAGGGCCATTTGTAGTAGAGTCAGTCTACTCAAATGGGTCATATCGTCTCATAACGTCAAATGGCGATACACTCATGATGCCGATCAATGGTAGATTCCTAAAGAAATACTATCCTTAGATAGTGTTCTTCCACCGATCAAGTTAAAAATACACCTCTGATCAAAACAAGAAGAGCTTCTTCATTAACATCTGACGCCTCCGACGGCTAAGGACAGAAGAAAATGTTGGCTTTTAAGCCCAACATAAATCTTCGACAACTTATCACGCTGAGGGGAATAGCATGGCTAGCCCAACTCAAACGGTAGTTGGTAAAAGCACCTCAAATCCGTTAATAGCTGAGGGTTTGTTAAAAATTCTAAGTGGACTTGGCTCCACTCTTTCCTCCAAAATCCCTTACCAATTCTCACCCACAGAATGGTAGGTCTACCAAATACAATCATTTCCAAGTTAACACTATACCTCTGGTAATGAATACTCCTTGTCGAGTACAACTCTTGCTTGTCAACTCTACATAGAGTAACAAACTTTCAGATTTGCCAAGTTAACACTATACCTCTGGCACTCAAATTCCACCTGTCAGTTCTCTTCAATAGAATGACAGGTCCTCAAATCGTTTTTGGCACGAGCCAATTCTTGTCAAGTTAATATCACACCTCTGACAAAATAATGTTTAAGTTAACATTATACTTCTAAACAGTACACCAAGCTTCTGTCAAGTTAATATTACACCTCTGACAGTCACTTTCCTTCAGACTTCCGTATTGAAGCTGAAACGAATGATGCTAAGTTAACACTACACCTCTAGCATCTAAGTCATTGCTAAGTTCAACAATACACCTATGGCCATGACTTTTCCTCGACTTCCTTATCCAAGCCGAGATGACCAATGCTAAGTTCCACATTACACCTCTAGCATTACCCTCACTGTCAAGTTAAACATCACACCTATGTCAGTGACACTCTCAGTTTTTCCAAAATAAAACTGAAATACTTTTGAGTCAAGTTAATATTACACCTCTGACTCACATCCTTGTCAAGTTAACATCACACTTCTGACAAGACTACTTTCAACCCGTTAAGTTAATATCACACCTCTAACGGTAAAGACTTCCCTAGATTCCCCATGAGTCTATTCTTACTTGTTATTCTCTTCAATAGAATAACAAGTCTACCTAAAAACATTGTTAGGTTAACACTACACCATTGACAGTGTTTCCATCAACTCCCCGACTGAACTTAATCAAGTTGATCCCAAACCCTTGATAAAAGTTCACCTTCCCTGGGGGTACGTGTTCCACCTGTCACTTTTCTTATAAAGTGGCTGGTCCACCAAACATTATTTCATCTTTGTCAAGTTAATATTACACCTCTGACAGTATTGTGAAAGTTCCTGAAATAGGATCTTTCCCTACAAAATTTGACTTATTAAGATTATCATCATAATTTTAACGAAGTCAAAGATCTTCTGCTTCTATGTGTCTAACTGAAGACAAAAGGTTCAAGACAATAGAAAGAGGCAGAAAGAAAAATGTCACTTTTATTTATATCCAGGCATATGAAAGTGATACAAAACGCTCTCTTATACAATAAAATTGAGTGTTACAATTAAGGAGTACAAAGAAGTCCCTCTCTCTCTCTCAGAGGCCGTACTCACTCCTTGAAGCCGCATCTGATTCCAAGTGCAAGATGTTTGGAAAAGCGCCAAACTGTGGCGATAATTGGAGTCGATTGCACTATGGTGCATGACGTAAACATCGAAAGAGCCTTAGCTAACTAAGCTAAGAGCAATGGTGTTCTTGAGGTCCGGTGGCAGCAGAAAGCCATGCAACCTTTCATTCATGAGCATCTCTTTCGCCATAAGGCCATCCAACAAACATGGAGTGTCCTTGATGTCACTTCTGGGGTGAGAGAGGAAGGGGATGCTATCTGTCACTATATCCATCGTAACCCCCTCGCCGCCATACTCACTCTGACCATCCCATGCCAGCAGGCATGACTGGTGCATTGGATCTGAAGAGACCTTGGCGAGGGTTAAGTCCCCGTCAGGGACATAATATATTCCCTTGTGGACGACGGGGACCATAATATATTCCCTTGTGGATGAACATCGAACAAGTTCGCCGGCCGAAATATTCTTCCAGGGGCCCAGCGACCTGAAAAAGGACGATCAAGCCTACCTGCAAGGAATAAACAAAGGAATCAGAACATCTGGAACTTAGTATACTTCAACAGAGAAAACTAAGTGACAGACGCAGTTATTGCCGAAGACTACAGACGCGGGAATGACCCACGCAGTGAGCCAAAACTTTCGCAGTGGCAGAAACAGACGCGAGTTAAAACTGTGATACACGCAGGGTTCAAACGCAGTCCAATTTTTTGCATCTGCGTCTAACACACCAGGCGCGAAAAGACTCAGACGCCAAAAAAATTGCCATCTCCCTGTTGAATGAACAGGAGTTGCAAGATTCGGGTCTGAAACCTTCAACCCGAGTTGGAATTCATCCAAGTCAGTGGCCTTAAAACGCGAGCTTCATGAGCAAAGCCAGCGCCAAGTGCCAAAGACTTCTGTACTCGCGTCCAGAGAAGTTCAAGTCGATGGCGCAAATTCAAAAAAGGGAATGCACCAACTAAGACTTCATCCAGATGGTGATATCTCTTTAAGAGATGCCAAGGTGCAAGCCTGGGTGGACTAAAAATATCATGGCAAGTCGGGACGGCATACCCGCAGAGGCCTCTATCAAGAGTTGAACTCTTTGCATTAGAACGTGGACATGAAAGATGATCAAAGAGACGCTTTCCCCTGAAGAGACCAAACAGAAGCATGAAAGCTCTGGGTCATCTTCATCCACAGAGTCACCTTCATCCATGGAGACAGACTCCTGTTAGAAACTCTGAAGAAGGCAGAATTTCTCAGAGCAAATCAAAAGAAAACAGTCTAAGTTTGGGTTGTTAAAGAGGGAGAGGGTGAACCCTATTTATAGGCAGCCCCTGATAACTGTCATTAATGGTTCATTAATCAAAACCGTCGGCCTTAATGATCGCACGACCGTCAAAGTCCAATAGGAGTCTGACGCGTGGAACGTTGCTTCGGGAAGCGTCACAGACGCTGGTCTCAAACCGCCAGCGCCGGTTTTGCATAAAAGGCATTAACGCCTGAGTCCAATGAGGAACCAACGCGTGGACAACTGCTTCGGGAAACAACGGACGACCCGGTTTCCCAATCGTCAGTGAAGACTTGACGTTCAAAAATCTCATGAAATCTTTAAGTCAGGCCGCATTTAACGCCTGGGAAGTTACATCAAGACGCAGATGAGAAAGCCGCGTCCAGGAATCCGCGTCCCCTTTTCAGACTGAATGACGTCCACCTGCATTCCAGAGGAATGTCTGCGTGACCCAAAGTTGCGTCCCTTCAGCAAACGGGACCCATTTTAAGGGTAAGCACTTAACTCAGCAAAAGACTTAGGCCATTGTGGGATTAGTCGAAAAAATACGCAAGGCTGCGTCCCTCGCGTCCGCTCAAACTGCATCTTCATCAGAGGAGCTGCGTCTGCATGGGTAGTGATGGTTTTTGCACCTAGTCAAAAGACCCAGTGCTGCATCCTTAAGGACTGCGACCAGTGAGTCACACTCAAAAACTGCGTCCTTCGCGTCCACTTGAACCGCGTCTTCATTAGCAGGACAGATTCGCGTTAATTAAACCCGCGTTTCTCTCTGTGAATTGACGCCGCGTCTCATCAAAAGGACTTAGTTCTGCCTAAGTTCCTATGAACTGATGACCGCGTCTCTCTCTATGATTTGATGCCGCGTCTCATCAGAAAAACTTAGTTCTATCTAGGTTCCTATGAATCAATGCCGCGTCTCATCAAGAAGACTTGAGTTAATGCTGCGTTTCATTAAAAGAAGTTGAATTCATCTACAGCAAGGCAATAAAGATGGAACAAGAACTCCAAAGACTTTTATTACATCAAAAAAAAAATGATAAAAGTTAATACAAATACTCTTAGTAAAACAGAGTGTCCTTTTCTTTACAAAAAAAAGAGAAGGCTACAAGTCCTGGTTCGCCAAGGAACGGATTTGCTCTCTAAGGCGATGTATCTTATGTTGACGCGCCTTCTTGATTGGATATTCACAAGGTATATGATGTTAATTGCTCAAGAATCAGGTATTTAAAAGATGATTTATGGTTTAGAACTCACCTTTAATCTTGTTTACTTCGAATATGTAATAGTTATACCTTGTTCCAATCTTTCGTTATAGCAAGTAGCTATATCGAGTCGTACCACGAGGAGAGCAAGCGTAGAAGCTTTCACGATACTAGTGAGACAAGAAACAATACTCTTCTTTGTTAATCACACAAGAGAAAACAATATACAAGAAGTTGTGGATTGGTGGTGGTGCATTGTGAATAAGAAGTGAAATGAAGTGTGTTGAAGTGTGTTGAAGTAAAGAAAAGGAAAGAATGCTAAAATGAAATGTGTTGATTCTCTTGATTAGAAAGATGCATGGCTAGCATTACTCAACCTCCTTGCTAACATACTACCTCTATTGTTGATTGCAATATTGTCTCATCAAGAATCATAGACAATTGAGAATGGCTTGCTTGTTCAAGTGTGTGGTATTCTTTCTTGAAGACTTAGTGTTCCTTTTGGTTAGTTAGCTAGAAGCCTCTTCTTGAATACTAAGTTCTCTTACTAGGTGTACAATGAGGAAATATAGGATTGGTACTCATTTAGTGCAAAGGTTAGAAGAATCAAACTCTTTTGGACTTCAAAGCTTAACTATAAAGTTAGCTTGAAGTGCTTGAGTTGATCTTGCTACTCAAGTGACACAACCAATGGTAATCCATCCTTTTGATCCAATCAAATGCTCTTTATAAGAGATACTCCATTCATCTAGAGATCTTACAAGCAATCACCAAAGGATATAACATACTCCATTAGAATTTACAAGAAACATGAAACAATGCAAGAATTGAAGTATACAATCAACTAGAGCTAGTAGTAGCTAGGTGAGCTTTAGCTAGCCATGCATTCAAGAAATTAGCCTTCCATTATACTAACAAGAAAGCTATAATACTCCATGGAAATCAAAGATCTAAACAACTCAACTAGAATTAAACTAGAACTAGAATTGAATGCAAGAATTAAAAGCATAAGAAGAGAAAGCATACTCAAGTTTAGCAAATAGAAGAAGAAAGCTCCATTGATGAATCTTTGCTTCAAGATTGTCACAAGTCTTGATTACAAACTCTCAAAGTGAAGAACTCTCTCTCAATTTGGCTACAAACTCAAGGAGGAAAGAGAGAGAAGCTAAAAACCTAAAACAAAATTACAACTAATCCAAAATTTTCCCTCTCCTTTCTCTGGTACTCGCGCAGATCTCTGGCCAGGTATTTATAGGCACTTTTGAGAATCCCCCAGAATCTTAACTGCTGGCACGAAATCCGGGGCTCAACGGCCCTGGGATTGCCGCGGATTGCCGCGGGATTGCCGCCAGATCCGGGCCGTTGAGCCGGATCTTTCTGGTGCGATCTGTTGGTTAGGTTGTTGGCCACGTGGACTGGTTGGATTTTGCAGTTGGCGCTCAGATCTTGGTGAGATCTGGTTTGATCTTTGGCTAATTTTTTAATTAACCCCCTAATTATCACTAATTAAGGTGGTTAATTACTTTCCTTCTTTAAAGTGGAGATCTGCAAAATTAGAGAGAATATGGGTTAAAAATCATATTTAATATACAATATGCAAGGTATAAAGGTGGTATAAAATGCAAATATGTGTAACAATCACCCCCATACCTAGCTTTTGCTCGTCCTCGAGCAAAAATAAAAGAAAAAGAAAGAAAAAAAAATCCTAACTAATTATTACACCACTTTCGTAGGTGACACGATTGCACTGAGCACGTGCAACAAGCCGTTAAACCTCTAGGTTACCCTAGAGGAGGAGTGTTGTCTCCTGAGGGTTTTCAGCGGATTACACCCACAAAATCCAAAAAGAAAAATAAAAGGGGTTAGTGAAATTTTTGATCCATGCTTTAAAGATTCTAAATTGACCTATAGGTTTCAGGTTACTCTTAACTTTTCATTCTTCTTATAAGTATCTATTTAGAATTTTGTTTTCAGCTTAGGTTAAGATTTTGGGGAGAAGATCAAAAACCAGATTTTGCATCAATCCTAGGATATATATATCTATAAATATGAAGGATCTCTCTCAGACTAAGTTCATTTATTTACTTATATACATAACAATTTTTTTTTATATGTATATACAATTTTTATTTATTTACATTTCCTTATCATCCTTAGGTATCCTAGTCTACCCATGTAGCGAGCTTCTTACCGATGACTCCCAAACCAGATGGTTTTAGGGCACCAGATGAGAATACATCCCTCGGGTTTGAAGACTCGAGTAAACTAAGTACTTAGGATTTTAAGGACTTAACCACCTTTAGGCGTGACCGGTAATACTTCTTGAGGCACGACTGACCAGCTTAATCAGTGGCTAAGTATTATTTTTTTTTTTTTTTTCTGACCACTTTAGGCGTGATTGGCAATGCTTCTTGAGGCACGACCTACCAGCTTAATCAGTGGTTTTTATTATTATTTTTTTTTTCTGACCACTTTTAGGCGTGATTGGCAATGCTTCTTGAGGCACGACCTACCAGCTTAATCAGTGGTTTTTTTTATTTATATACACATTTTTTTTTTTTTATTATATATATATGTGAATAAAGTCACAAAGTCTTTGATTAATCCCTCAATATGTTGAATATATATATCCTAAAGAAAGAATTAAAATCTAGTAATTTTTCTAATCCTTTATTACTTAACCTAAAAATCCAACAAAATTACTCTTTTCAACTTATAATTGGAAATCTTAGTTAAGGGCTTCCTTAATCCCTAAATTTCAATTTAGATTCTTTAAACATGGATCAAAGAATTTTTTTCTTCTTTTTTTTTTTTTATTATAATTAATTTTTTTTTTTTTTTTTAGTAAAAAGAAGATGAAATAAAAGAAATAAAATCTAAAAATAAAAGAAAAACCTAAAAGAAAGTAAAAATCCTAAAAAAAATAAAAAGGCCTAAAAAATAAAGTGAAAAATCCTATGTTAGCATCTACCCCCCCATACCTATCTCATGCATTGTCCTCAATGTATGAAATACGAAATGATGCATGACATAGGTAAAGGATAAACTACTCCCTCGTCCTCTTTGGACCCGATGTGTGTGCTCGGCCGGCTGATTGTGTCCTCCTCAATGTGGCCTCAATGGTATCTAGCCTAGAGGATTGCTCCTCCAACCTGGAAGATTGCTCCTCCACCTTCTTCCTTAGCCTTACTTGACCCTAAAAATTTTCTTCATGCCTGTCCATATAGTAGACATGAGGGCTTTTGGTTCAGTTGGGGGCTCCTGCCTCCAGAATTGGGGCTCATCTTCCACCTCTAAGCTTTCCTCTGAAGAGGACTCCACAGGTACAGTCTCAGGCATGACACTGGGTGTCCAGAGTGCCTGCAAGCAACTATTGTAAGCGCTTGTGGGTCTCTCTAGTGTAATCGTCACTCGGGCAAATGTCGAAAAAATGGCTTCGGACATGAAATGTCGACACAGACGTGTAATTAATATAGAATGAGAAAACTTTGCACCTCGAGTGCGAGAGGAATTTTCAATAATAGCACGGAAGATAGTCTGGTTTAAACAGACTGTGTGATTCTGTGTCATCAAATCATGAATAATCTGAAGCACAGGCCTGTTAAAGGTTGAAGTGTGATCGAGCCCAAGAATATTTCGTTGGATCCAACGTCCAACGCAGTGAATGTTTCTGAATGTAGATTGGGCTTTGAGCCCACGATCCTGGATAGTGCAGCGTACACCCATAATTGTTAGGTAATCGATTAAGGGCAAGGGGTCGCTAGGATGTGGAACAATGGGGGCATGAGTGATTTGTGCAAGCAGTGGAAGTGTGACCCAGATGTCACCATACGGCATGCGAGAGACAAATTGGTATGGGTCATGATGTACAGAAGCATAATCGATTGCATTGTAAAAAGTGTTAACCAGATCAGGGCAATAAAAGGCTTCATGTTCATGATGATCAAATACCAAAGTGTACCAATTAAACGCGCGGATGCGATCCACAAAAATATGACCATACCCCCCATGTTCATTAAAAAGTGCAGAAAAATCTCTCTCTACATACAGATTTGGGGCCATAAGTGCTAAAAAAACAAAGGATTAAAAGATTTGAGATAAGAAATTGCAAACCCCCCGGAGATCGTGGGGGAAATCCAACAGAGTAGTGCAGTAGGCACAAAGATGGCCTTGGGAAGAAGAAGTCTGGATCTGTGTTCAGCACTGAAAATCAACCAGAATGAAGCTTTCCGGCGCGCCTGAGTGACAGAATGGCCGCAGATGGGCGGCAGGGCGCGGCAATTTGGAAGAGAGGTGGGATCAAATTTTTGGAGGAGGTTGGGTTCGGGAAGAAGATCTCAGATCTGAAATCACTTTCTCTGGTGAGGAAGTATGAAGTGAGGAGGAGATGTTTAAATAGGGTAGGTAAAAAGTGGGATGTACAATTTTACCCCTAGGTCAAAACTTGAATTACCACCCTTGGTCAAAGCATTTTGAAAGATGAAAGGAATCCTAGGGAGGAAAGAAACCTAGGGATGTGAAATTCTTTTCATGCACAAAAATCCCAAAAATTTTTATTTTTATTTTTTTATATTATTTACAAAAAAAAAATGTAAAAGAAAAAATATTAACAAGTGGTGGTCCCAAAATGATTTTCATGAAAATGCATGGGAAATATACAAATGGAAAGGTCACAAATAAACTGGGTCATAAAGACCCAGTTCGTGAACATCTTGTGACAAAGAATCTGTGGTAAAAAATGGCTTTAAGCGTTGTCCGTTTACAGTGAATATATTGCCATTGGTTGGGTCAAGAATCTCTATAGCTCCATGGGAAAAGACAGTTTGAACGATGAACGGTCCTGACCACCTGGTACGCAGTTTACCAGGGAAGAGGTGGAGTCTAGAATTATAGAGCAGAACCTTTGTCCGACAACAAAAGTCTTCCTGTGAATGGACTTGTCGTGAAACAGCTTGGTCCTGTGCTTCGTAATCCGAGCGTTATCGTATACTTCATTTCGTAGCTCCTCCAGCTCAGATAACTGTAACTTCCTGAGAACACCGGCTTTATCCAAATCAAGATTTAGTTGCTTTAAAGCCCATAGTGCACGGTGTTCTAACTCAACGGGCAAGTGACATGGTTTCCCAAATATAACTCGGTACGGAGACATACCGAGGACAGTCTTGTAGGCGGTCCTGTATGCCCATAAGGCATCAGTCAGTTTGACGGACCAATCCTTACGATTCTGTCCTACAGTTTTCTCCAGAATGAGTTTATCTGTCTGTTTGTTACCTCAACTTGCCCATTGGTCTGAGGATGATAGGCCGTGGACAATTTATGAGTAATGGAGTACTTCCGCATCAAGGCTTCAAAAGCCCTATTGCAGAAATGACTCCCATTGTCACTCAGTATCGCACGGGGGGCTCCGAAGCGTGAAATGATGTACTCTCTTAAAAATTTAATGACAACTTGGTTGTCATTAGTCCGTGTAGGAATCGCTTCAGCCCACTTAGAAACATAATCTACGGCTACCAAGATGTACTGGTTGCCGTAGGACAGAGGAAAGGGTCCCATGAAATCAATGCCCCAGAGGTCGAAGATCTCGACTTCCAAGATGGGTGTGAGGGGCATCATGTCTTTTTGAGTAATACGACCCGTCATTTGACATCTGTCACAAAGCTTGCAAAAAGCATAGGCATCTTTAAAGAGAGTGGGCCAGTAGAATCCACTCTGGAGCACTTTTTCCGCAGTTTTTCGTAGACCAAAGTGTCCACCGCAAGCTAATTTATGACAAAATGTCAAAACGCTCTGGTATTCATCCTCCGGAAGGCATCGACGAATAATTTGGTCAGGACAGTATTTAAATAAATACGGCTCATCCCAAAAGAAGAACCGCATTTGTCTCAGAAAACGGGTTTCTCTTGTCCTGACCAATGGGAAGGAATTTGCCTGGTAGCAAGGTAGTTTACAATATCAGCATACCAAGGCTCTCCACTTAGCACAAAGATGTGCTCGTCAGGAAAGTTCTCGTTAATCGGTACTTTCTCATGGGGTGCGTTCGGTATTCTTGACAAATGATCCGCAACCACGTTCTCAACGCCCTTTTTATCTTTTATTTCCAAGTCAAACTCTTGCAAAAGAAGGATCCATCGAATCAATCTTGCCTTTGCGTCCTTCTTTTGCATCAAGTACCTCAGGGCGGAGTGATCAGTAAAAATTATGGTCCTGGACCCTAGCAGATATTGTCGGAACTTCTCTAACGCAAAAACAACTGCCCAAAATTCTTTTTCAGTGGTCGTGTAATTAAGTTGGGCATCGTTTAGCGTTCTGCTAGCATAGTATATTACGTGCTGCCTGTTTTCAATACGCTGTCCTAAAACAGCGCCTATCGCAAAGTCAGAGGCATCGCACATAATTTCAAATGGTTTGGTCCAGTCTGGTGCAGATATTATTGGTGCAGAAGCAAGTCTATCCTTAAGCTCTCTCCACGACTTCCGACATTCTTTGTCAAAGATATAAGGTACATCTTTTCCTAGGAGATTTGTCAAAGGTCTCGCAATGTTGCTAAACCCTTGAATGAATCTCCTATAGAAACCAGCGTGCCCTAAGAAAGATCTAATGTCCTTTAAACATTGTGGTTCAGTGAGCTTGGTGATAACTTCCACCTTAGACTTGTCTACCTCGATTCCAATCCTTGATATCTTGTGCCCCAGTACAATCCGTGCTTAACCATGAAATGACACTTTTCCCAATTAAGTGTCAAATTCTTTTCCATGCATCGTTGCAAAACCAGCTTAAGATGGTACAAGCACTGCTCGAAAGTATCCCCATAGATTGAAAAGTCATCCATAAAAATCTCTAAAAATTTCTCCACCATGTCCGAGAACAAGCTCAACATGCAACGTTGAAACGTTGCTGGAGCATTGCAAAGACCGAAGGGCATCCTACGGTATGCAAACGTTCCAAACGGACAGGTGAAAGTCGTCTTTTCTTGGTCCTCGGGAGCGATTGGGATCTGATTATATCCTGAATATCCATCCAGGAAACAATAATACTCATGCCCCGCCAATCTCTCCAACATCTGATCAATGAACGGAAGTGGGAAGTGGTCTCTACGTGTGGCGGCATTCAGCTTCCTATAATCAATACAAACTCGAATCTTCGTTGGAAGACGTGTTTGTATTAATTCCTTGTTCTCATTTTCCACAACAGTAAAGCCAGCTTTCTTTGGCACAGCGTGAACAGGACTAACCCATTGACTATCGGATATGGGATATATGATCCCATTGTCTAATAGTTTCATTATCTCAGATTTAACAGCTTCTTGCATAATAGGGTTAAGTCGACGCTGTGGATCTCTTTTCGGCTTGGCATCTTCCGTTAAGTGAATCCAGTGTTGAACAATAGTAGGACTAATCCCCTTAATATCAGCCATAGTCCAGCCAATGGCTTCTTTATTCTCCCTTAGCACAGTCAGAAGGTCCTCTTCTTGTTTTTCCGTGAGATTAGATGCAATGATAACAGGAAAAGATTCCTTCTCACCCAAGTACTTGTACTTGAGATGGCCAGGAAGAACCTTAAGCTCAACTGAAGGGACTGGATCTATAACAGGTTGCTCATGGTGCAAGGAAGAACAGGGTTGGAATTCGTAGTCCTTTCAATATCTGATCCAACAATCTGATCAAGAGTTAGGTCGTCAGCTTCTAACTCAAATTCCTCTTCAGACTCATATTCCACCTCCTCCACGTGTTCACTGGTTAATCCCTCTATCAAGTTAACATCAAAAGAATCATTCTCCACATCCCTTGGTTGCTTCCCCAGATGGAAGACATTCACCTCCTTCGTCATATCTCCGAACGTCAGCCGCATCGATCCATTTCGACAGTTAATGATTGCATTCGCTGTGGCTAAGAAAGGACGTCCTAGAATGACAGGTGTTTGTGCTCTGTGGTTTTGTACGGGCTGTGTTTCTAAAACAACAAAGTCCACGGGGTAAATGAATTCCCCCACCCGTATTAAGACATCCGTAATTTCCCCCTTGGGAATCTTAACAGAGCGATCAGCCAGCTGAATAGTCATCTGGGTAGGACGAAGGTTGCCTAACCCTAACTGCTGGTACACGGAAAAAGGGAGAAGATTGATGCTTGCGCCCAAGTCTAGCAAAGCCCTATTTACAGTGGTCTGCCCTATGATACAAGAGATGGTAGGGCTCCCTGGATCCTTGTACTTTACAGGGATTGGACCATTAAGCAATTCACTCAGATTGGAAGCCAAAAAGACTTTCTTAGGGACATTTGCCTTTCTTTTCTTAGTACACATCTCTTTCAGAAACTTGGCGTATGATGGGACCTGTTGAATAGCATCTAAGAGAGGGACATTGATTTGAACTTGGTTAAATATCTCTCTGATCTTCTCCATGTGAGCATTATTCTTATGATTTGTAAGCCTATTCGGGAATGGGACAACAGGCTTATAAATTTGCTCATCAACTTTCTCTTTTCCTTTTGACTGGACGTGGAAGGTTGTGAACTTGATGAAGGTTTATCTTGCATGGGTTGAATTGGAACAGAGGGTGATGGTTTTGACAAAGAGTTTGGAGACTGATTGGAGACCTTGTTGTCTACTTGTTTCCCAGATCTTAGGATGTGAATGGCTTGGCAGTGGCTTGGGCTGGGTCCCAAGTCTTCTACTTCATGCAGAGGAAAATGAGCTTTGGGATTAGGCACAGGTTGGCTAGGTAGCATTCCTTTTTGCCTTTCAGTCAAGGAATTAGCCAACTGTCCTATTTGGATTTGTAACTTATTCATGTCCTGCTGCTGACTGTTCATCATTGCGGTCTGGGTTTTAGACAAGAGTTCTATCATTTTCTCCAACTCAGAAATTTTCTTATCTGAAGGATTGGGTGATGGATGATTCTGGTATTGGGGAGGAAAATTAGCTTGATATGGCACAGAATTTTGGAATGGTTGGAATCTAGGTGGACTCTGATATGAATTGAAATTTGGTGGGTTTTGATGGTAAGTGGGTGGATGTGCCTGAGCAGGGTATTGCTGATGTGGAAATGGTTGTCTCGACTGCTCAGGTCCAGACTGACTCCAAGAGAAGTTAGGATGGTTACGCCACCCTGGATTGTAGGTTTTGGAGTATAGATTGTATGAAGGTCTGGTATACGCGGCATTTGTACTCTCCTGAAAATTTTGAGAGTAATACACTGGACACTCTTCCAACACATGATTCAGATCATGGCAGAAAGTACAACCCGGGTGAATTATAGGTGCAGAGCTAGCCATAGGTGGTGAGCTAGCTACTGATGATGGGTTGACTTGACTAACAGAATGTTCCTTGATTCTAACAATTCAATCCTCTTCATTAACTGGGTAATCTTAGCTTCTGCAGCTATAGAGGATCCTATAGAGTGTAAACCAGATCTGGAAGTTGTTGGTGTGGGTTTCTCAGAGCAGGATTCCCACTGGATAGTTTTCTCCGCTAGAGCCTCAAAAAGGTCCCAGCCCTGGTCTTCATCTTTCTTAAGAAATTCTCCTTGACACATGGTTTCAAGGAGAGTCTTAGTTTGATAGTCCAGCCCATCATATATAATCTGGCATTGGCGCCACTTCTCTATACCATGATGGGGACACAGGGCTACTAAATCCTTAAAGCGCTCAAAGTACTTCCAGAATGGCTCATTGGGCTCTTGTTTGAATTGCATTATATTCTTGCGCATGAGGGCTGTCTTATGGATGGGATAAAATTTTTAAGAAAAACCTTGACAAAGTCATCCCAAGAAGAGATTGAGCTGACAGGAAGACTGTACAACCACTTCTTCGCAATATCCTTTAGTGCAAATGGGACAAATCTAAGTCTCACAGCATCCTCACTTAACTGGGAAATCCTCATCATGAGGCATACTTCTTCAAACTCTCGTATGAAGATGTAAGCATCCTCAGATTCTAATCCGTGAAATCGTGGAAGAGTGTTTATAAACTGGGGTTTCAACTCAAAATTATTGTCATTCGTGTTTGGGAGGAGAATGCAGGAAGGAATCGATGTGCGGATAGGATAGAACTTGTCCTGCAGCGACACGTTGGCAGTCATGACTGTGTCGAGTGGTGGTGTATGTGGCAGTGTAGAAACTCTCACAAGCCTCGCAGAAATTGGTTCCCTATACCACTCTCGCATACAAATACACAATCAACGTGCACCTTTCAAACAAGCGGAAAATGAAAAATAACAGTCAAGAACAAGAAAAATCAATCCAAGCTTTCTAGGGTTTCTGGTCCTAGGTGACTCCTAAATAGACTATCCACAGGAGGTTCGGTGCAGACACTGACTATAAGCAAATCGGCCAGGGAAGGGTAAGGTTGGTGGGAGGTTTTCCGTCCGAAGACGTTCCTTAATTAAGTAACCAGCAACCTTCGGGCTTTCGGCCCTCAACCCCTTTCCTAGACACCGATTTACAGAAGTCACTTTCCAACACTTTTCCCCCTTAGGAAAATCTCCTAAGCGAGTCCGGATGTCCCTAGGGGCCAACGTCTATCAATTTTTAATTAGAAGCTTAGGATTGTGAATGCGTGGGGAGAATGGTTTGTGGGCTAAGGAAGGGGTGATAAAATCCCCACCTTATCTTTGTTATGGGGTTTGCCCTTAAAGTAGATTCGTGCAAGTGTACGATGTAAACAAACAAGGATCACCCAAAGCGTAATTAAACAAACAAAGTGTGATTCCTAGTCAATATGCAATGCTTTACGTACCTTGTCCCCCGCACTCTTCAACAGTAAATTGAAAGAAATTGAAAGACACGTGCCTATAATGCAAGATGTCTAAACAATTTTTATCAACAATTACAACCAATCTTTTACTGTTGATTAACAAATATCAGGTGAAGAATACAAGATTTCAAGTATATAGGCAGCAGTTTTTAGCCAAGCAGCAAGCCCTGCAGAAAACAGATTAGTAGTGAACTCCTCTGTGCCGCGTTTCCACGGCAAAACTTGTGGATCCGCGGCACTTTGGAGGGATCCTGGTCTCTGCTTTCGAGAGCAGAGGCCCAGGTCCACTTATATGATTCTGCTGTGCAATATATCCTGTATCTTCAACCTGTACCTGCAACAGAGAAGATATATCGTTTAGTTTCTCACTTTTAAGAATACCGTTGCTCTCCCCGGCAACGGCGCCAAAAATTTGATTGGATATTCACAAGGTATATGATGTTAATTGCTCAAGAATCAGGTATTTAAAAGATGATTTATGGTTTAGAACTCACCTTTAATCTTGTTTACTTCGAATATGTAATAGTTATACCTTGTTCCAATCTTTCGTTATAGCAAGTAGCTATATCGAGTCGTACCACGAGGAGAGCAAGCGTAGAAGCTTTCACGATACTAGTGAGACAAGAAACAATACTCTTCTTTGTTAATCACACAAGAGAAAACAATATACAAGAAGTTGTGGATTGGTGGTGGTGCATTGTGAATAAGAAGTGAAATGAAGTGTGTTGAAGTGTGTTGAAGTAAAGAAAAGGAAAGAATGCTAAAATGAAATGTGTTGATTCTCTTGATTAGAAAGATGCATGGCTAGCATTACTCAACCTCCTTGCTAACATACTACCTCTATTGTTGATTGCAATATTGTCTCATCAAGAATCATAGACAATTGAGAATGGCTTGCTTGTTCAAGTGTGTGGTATTCTTTCTTGAAGACTTAGTGTTCCTTTTGGTTAGTTAGCTAGAAGCCTCTTCTTGAATACTAAGTTCTCTTACTAGGTGTACAATGAGGAAATATAGGATTGGTACTCATTTAGTGCAAAGGTTAGAAGAATCAAACTCTTTTGAATAACTACAAAGTTAGCTTGAAGTGCTTGAGTTGATCTTGCTACTCAAGTGACACAACCAATGGTAATCCATCCTTTTGATCCAATCAAATGCTCTTTATAAGAGATACTCCATTCATCTAGAGATCTTACAAGCAATCACCAAAGGATACAACATACTCCATTAGAATTTACAAGAAACATGAAACAATGCAAGAATTGAAGTATACAATCAACTAGAGCTAGTAGTAGCTAGGTGAGCTTTAGCTAGCCATGCATTCAAGAAATTAGCCTTCCATTATACTAACAAGAAAGCTATAATACTCCATGGAAATCAAAGATCTAAACAACTCAACTAGAATTAAACTAGAACTAGAAATTGAATGCAAGAATTAAAAGCATAAGAAGAGAAAGCATACTCAAGTTTAGCAAATAGAAGAAGAAAGCTCCATTGATGAATCTTTGCTTCAAGATTGTCACAAGTCTTGATTACAAACTCTCAAAGTGAAGAACTCTCTCTCAATTTGGCTACAAACTCAAGGAGGAAAGAGAGAGAAGCTAAAAACCTAAAACAAAATTACAACTAATCCAAAATTTTCCCTCTCCTTTCTCTGGTACTCGCGCAGATCTCTGGCCAGGTATTTATAGGCACTTTTGAGAATCCCCCAGAATCTTAACTGCTGGCACGAAATCCGGGGCTCAACGGCCCTGGGATTGCCGCGGATTGCCGCGGGATTGCCGCCAGATCCGGGCCGTTGAGCCGGATCTTTCTGGTGCGATCTGTTGGTTAGGTTGTTGGCCACGTGGACTGGTTGGATTTTGCAGTTGGCGCTCAGATCTTGGTGAGATCTGGTTTGATCTTTGGCTAATTTTTAATTAACCCCCTTAATTATCACTAATTAAGGTGGTTAATTACTTTCCTTCTTTAAAGTGGAGATCTGCAAAATTAGAGAGAATATGGGTTAAAAATCATATTTAATATACAATATGCAGGTATAAAGGTGGTATAAAATGCAAATATGTGTAACAATCACTTCTCAGCCTCCATGAGAGCTTGGGTCCGCAGATCCGCCTCAGATAAAAATCCCTGCGCTTGTACTCGGAGGGATTCCAACTCGGATGAACGAACAGAGAGGTTTGCTTCAACTTGCGCCTTGGCAGCCTCTAACTCCGCTAGCCTCTTTTCAGAGGTAGCAAGCTTCTGTTCGTTAAAAGCAATCATGGCCTCAGCCCTGGCTATAGCAGCAGCCGAGAGTCAAGGATAGCCTGCTTTGCAGCCTGTATGATCATGACAGTCTTGGACTCAACCGCTAGCCTTTGATGATCAGCCTGGAAACCTTCAAGAAGACGGGTGTTATCGGTTATCTTCTCCTCCACCTCCCTTCGCTCCTGCTCTTGAGCAGCAAGGAGCCTATTCAGAGTTTCCTGGGCTTCGTGGAATGAGCCGGCATCCTCCAGGGATCGAAGCTCTCTCAGGTCTTGTCCCAGCTGCTCCACCACCAGCAGACACGCCTGGGCTAGCGAAGGGCCTCCGGCCAACTTGATGTTCTCGGCCAAGTTTTCGAGAAACATCCGGGCGAATTCAAAGGAGCTACCCCCAGACAGGATGAAATCGATGCATGATCGCATCGAGTCAAAGAACTACTGCACCGTTTTGCGTGTCAGGAACTCCATAGTATCATCGCCCGAGGTGCTCCCGACCCCCTTTCTATCACGGGGTGAGGGATGTAAGCCGGCTCTTCTCGCGCAAGAGTCGGGCTGACCACCGGTACGGCAGGAGCAAGAGTAGCCACTAGCGCTTCTGGGGGGTGCTACCTCTGCAGGAACCTCCACAGCTGATGACAGAGTAGTGAGCTCGACCTCCTCAGAAACCTCGGCCGAGGCTTGAGCTGTGTGGCCTTCCGGAGGGGCAATGACCGTCAGACTCTCCACCTGAGCCCCCCAGTTCTCTCTGCAAATTATCTCAACATTAGCTACAATGGTGAAAAGAGAAACATTCAAGACATCAAAACTTCCTTACCAAGTTGGAGGTCCAGAGATGTCAAATTCTTGGGCGAATCCTGCAGAGTAGAAGTCTCCCTGGCTTCAGTGGTTGCCTCCTCGTCCTGCAGAGTGGGAGTCTCCCGATTTCAGTAGTTGCCTTCTCTGGAGGCATCTCGGCGGCTGGAGCCTCAACTCCTTCCGGCTGGGTCAACTCTTGCACCATCTCCTCGATATGCGAGGAGGTTGTAGCCTCAATATCCTCGGCCAACCCTGCAGCATAAAAGGAGAATGTTAAAACCTCCTCTTCAAAATGAAAAGGGAGATCAAGTCAGAAGGTGAAAAGAGTACCTTCAGCAGGAATAACTGCCGCCAGTGGTGATGCCGTCAACGGCTCGCACCCATGTTTCCTCCTCCGAGATGTGTGAGAATTTACTCGGATCAGGAGTAGCGGGTTCGTCACCATATTCGACCTCATCCTCAAAATTGCTTCCCTCTACGGATAAGGAAGACGACAGTTCAACGCTAGAGGCCTCGGTAGCCGGAGACTTGCCACCAATTACCCCAGTGGTAGGGCTGGGGTCAACTGTCCGAGGACTGGAGATGAACACACTTGGAGACCCAGGTTGCTGTGCCTCATCTCTCCTTTCATGAGCAGGGGAAGACCCGGGCTGAGTTGAGACTCCTGCAATCTCAACATCACTCATGATGTCGACCTCCGGTTGCTGTGCCTCATCTCTCCTTTCGTGAGCTGAGGAAAACCCGGGCTGAGCTGAGACCCCCGGAATCTCAACATCACCTCCGCTCATGATGTCGACTTCGAACTGCTCGGCCTCGTCAGCGGCGGTCGGTTCGTCAGCAGGCTCTCCTTCCTCTGAACTCCTGCAGCCCCTGCTGCGCAACCTATGGGCACGGACTAAGGGGACAGCCTCTTCATCTGCCTCTTCTTCCCTCGGTTCCTCAACACCAGCAGGGATGTCTTCGGATAGAGAAACTTCGGCCGTCAAGTCTCTCCGGACCTTCTTTGGGGCAGGGTCAGCAGTGGAAGTAGAGCCTCGAGCACGCTTACTCACCGCTTGTCGAGCCTTTGTTGCTCGTGGCTCCTCCCTCGACCCTCTCCCGACTTCCCTCAGAGCCTTCAGATACTGCTCGACGCCTCGCGAGCGTTTACCGGACCCCGACCTTGCTTCGAAATTTGCATTGATACTCTCAATGCATGAATACTCCGGAACAAAGTATGGTGTCTGGTTGACCTGGAAGTACAAGGTACAGAAGCTGAAGCTTTTTCGGCCCTTTGGCTCCTTGATAGGTAGACGAAAAGTTGCTTCCGTCCCTCCGGCCACGCTATAGTACCAAGCCCGAGCACCTTCGAACAAGTTCCCACTGAAGGCGAGTCGAGCATTGGGGTTGCCGACGTAGAGTTGATCATAGCCGAACTGTCGGGTGAAGCGACTCGGCATATATGGCTCGATCGTGCATGAAGTCCCTTGCCGGAAAAGCACATACCAGGCCGGATGTTAACCAACCACCAGAAAATCCCCGTTGACAGCCTAGTGAAATCATCTTGGCCTGCGGAGTCAGTAAATAGTTCCCCGAAAGATGCACCAGGAATCTCGGGGAAGCAGCGGTTAAGCTGGTAGTTCGAAGCAAACAGAATGCACTTTCGAACGTCATACATGTAAGTATTACGCCAGTCAGAACCCTCCAACCGCTGTACAAAAGGGACAAAACCCTCACTCCAAGGCACCTGCGTCATCAGAGAGGGGCAGTGCATCACGTACCAAGCCATTAAGTACGTGTAGGGCAGCTCGACCTGAGGGTTGGGGCGCTTCACCATCGGCTTCCCCTCTGAGTCAACAATCGGCTTGCCATGGGAGTCGACAGCCTTCCCTGCCTCGCAGAAAGTCAGGGTTAACGCCCGCAACCCGCTTTGAATGCCAGCCGCCATGGCCGGGAGAAGGGCTATGGGACTGCCATAGGCCAGGAGCACCGCCGGGTACACTACATCGGCAACAATGACTTCATGTGGCGGCGTGGGCTCCACACAGCGCTTCAACCACAGCATTAAGAAGCCCGCCAACAGTGCTCAATCGGAGATAGGAATCCGAGCTTGATGATGAAAGCTTTCGAAAACCATGTCAGGTTCGAAAACATCCTCATTCGAAACCGTGGTGTAGAAGCCTTCAGAAGCCTTAACCCTTCGTCAATCTCCTTGTCGGAGCTGGGAGCCAATCGGGTTATTGGATGGTCTTTCTTATTGATACCGTTAAACAAGTAGCTGGCCCAAGCAGATGCTTGACTCCTCCCGACCTCCAAGAGGTTACCTAACCGCAAATGTGGAAGTGACATAACACCTCCCAATAAGTCTCGTACACTTGAGGAGACCCTTTCTTCATAAGGTTGAGCTCCTCAGTGGTTGGGACATATTCCTCATAGGGAGAGTTCCCTATTGCCAGCCCCGAGACCTCATGCAACTCGTGCAGGGTAAGGCCCATCTCTCCGACCGGAGTGAAGAATGTCCCCGTCAAAGGATTGTAACGCTCCAGGATCCCGAAGAGGTTCTGAGAACTCGGTGGGATACCATACTGTACGGCCTGACTGCTTGGTACAAATCCGTTTGCTCCAACAAGTCCCTAAGGTCGGCAAGGACGAAGCTCACCATCCTGCCCCACCAATACTTCTCGGTGGAATGAACCCACCTGGGCGAACGGAACTCAACCGAAAAATCACCCTCCACTTTCATGAATGCGTTGAGGAAAGTGGTGCCAAGTTTTGGTGTTTCTCCAACTGGGGACTCAGTCCTGAGCGACCCGGGGAACAGGCCGTGAACCGCCCTATCATGACTATCATGACGGTATACCTTTTTGGAGCCTAAGTCACCGAGAGTAATCTCAGGGACATATCGAGAAAGGTCCCATTTCATCTTCCGAGGGATGGACATGTGCTGGAGATAAGACAGCGGGTACATTCTCTCCATGTCCGGAAGAAAGAATCTTCTACCCCCTATCTGGCGGAGCCATTTATAATTTCCGTCATACATGAAATAGCCGCCATCGCCGATATGGTCTCCAAAGAAGAAGGCAGGCTTCTCCAGCAGAACGCGAGCATCCGTTGTGAATGCTGCGTCAGTCATAAGCTCCCGAAAAGTTGTCATGTCAACATTGGAGAGCCTTTTCTTGCGCTCCTGCGACCTGTCAGCAGTCACAGGTACAGTCCTTTGCAGCACAAAGGTTAAATCACGGTCAGCACCACCTACGTGCCCAAAGTGGCGCTTCTTGGAGAGTGGAGCAGAAGAGTGTGGCACTGCAAAAGAAAAGGACACTTGATCAGACATCTTATCAGAAATAAAAAAAATGTTAAGTGTCTATAGTCCAGACGCAGAAAAGATACTGGACGCAGAAATTATCAAAATTCGCGTCTAGACTTGAGAATCCGCGTCCAGACGCAGAAGAGACACTGGACGCAGGAATTATCAAAATCCGCGTCCAGACCTGCAAATCCGCGTCCAGATGTGAGGCCCGCAGGATCAAGCCCGCGTTTTGAAAACCAAGATTTATGAGAAATCTCTAAGTACTTGGGCTCAGGTGCCAGATTCATAAAAAATCAGCACCTGATGTCATAGAACGCAAGGATCAAGTCCGCGTCTGAACCCTTCACAATTAGAAATATTCTAAGTGAAGAATCCAAAATGCAGGGCTCACTGGCACCGGGTCATCAAACCCGCGCCTTGGTTATCAACTCAAAGACCGCGTCTGAGACCGCGTCTGAGAATCAAACACGGTGTATATTATGTGTTGACGGTTCTCCTCCAAAAAAAAAAGATTTTTTTTAGGGGTTCCATGAACTTCCATTAATGGTGAAGGTTAAGCCTAAACGGCATTATACCTGGGAAAAGGACTTCCTGCGCGGAGGAACCGCCCCTCTGGGCCTCAGCGATGGCCGCCTTTGAGGATGATGCGGTTGGCTTGGCCTTGGGTGCCATTGGTGATCAAGAGTCCGATGAAGGAGAAATGAAAAGTGATGAACAAAGATCCTCTTTCTAAAACCCTAACAGAAGCGCTCGGAGAAGAAGAGGATATCTCTCTGACTGTTGCCATTTATAGGCACAAAGATTTGCAAAGATACGCGGTGCGTGGCTCGATTAGCTCTACAGGAGTCATCGCTTGACGCGTGGAACAGATCATTTAATGAACGGGGAAGTCCGCGCGCCAAAAGGTGATGTCCCGTCGGTTCCCCAGGATAACTGGCAGTGCACTCATGACATGGCACGGATTCGCACCCGACGGCCGCGTCTCTTCGATGGACGTGCCCCGTCAGCACCGCCATAAATGCGTCCAGAAAGTCGCATCTTTATTCCAAAGAGGCGCGTCTCTCCGAAGTTCGCGTCCCTCTAATCTGGCCTAGCATCGCGTCTGCCTGAAGAAAATATCAGTCGCGTTTTCATTGCCAAAAGACGCACCCCATGAAACTCACGTCTTTAAAGTAGTACCATCTCTGCTTTTCAAAAAAAAAGAAGAACTGGCGTTCAGTCCTTACTTCTGCAAATCAGTTCAACAGTACACTGGCACAAGCAGACGATCGTCCACTCCTGGCTTAAAGCGCGTCCATGACAGACTAAAAGCAATCGGGGAGGTTTAGACTGTGTATCTAGACACTCAACACGATCAACTCTGGTGGCCTCAAAGAGTTCAACAGTACACTCACGAAGACCAACTCCAGATAAGATCAAACCCGGAGCATTAACAGTCCAGTCATAAAGGTGAATTCAGCTAGAGTCCAAAGTATTTCGAAATCCGTCCCAGTTAACTGCGGAATATCGAAAACTTTGGAGGGGGTTCTGTAGGCTGTCTAAAAATCACTAAAAGACAAGCCATTAAAAGCAGAGTTTCAAGTTCTAGACGTGAAGGCTCAACACCCGCGTGTCAGCACCAAGGCGCGAGGGTCCAAAACCCGCGTCTCAAACTCAAGGCGCGTGGGCTCAACACCCTCGTCTCAGCACCAAGGCGCGAGGGTCCAAAGCCTGCGTCTCAAACTCAAGGCGCGAGGGCCAAAGCCCGCGTCACAGTATCAAGGCGCGTGGGTTGAAATCCGCGCCTCGGTTACAACCGCCCTGGTTATGGGGCCAGTCACCGCCCATATAGCGGGGAAGCGGGGAAGTTGGCCCCTCATTGTGGAGCGTTTTAGGGGGGCACGTTCACCCCTGGAACCTCTATAAATAGCCCCGTCGCTATGAACCACGACAAGAAGAGGAGAAGAGAAGGCGCTCGGAGAGAAAGAGACGCACACGGCGGCACAAGGACAATACAGAGAGACAGGAGAGAGAGCTCAACTCTTCAACAAGCTCGCTGCGTACGAGTTGCCCTTTGCCTACCTTCTCTTTGAGAGTTTTGGTAGACAGAGCTGTGTTACTCCTTCTACCAGCAAAGAGAAGATCCCTGACGATCCCGACGGTCATCCGGTCAACGGAGAACAAGATTCACTCTCCACCTCCACTTGAAGAACCCAGCCTTAAACAAAGGGAGGATTCAAGATTCAACATCCTCCCTCCCTTGTAACTGGAAGGAAAATAGTTTGTTGTAATTTTTCATCAGATTCAAGGAAATTTTACAGCGAACACCTTCATTTCTTTTTCCGGCGCGTACAATAGTGATCAACGTAGGAATGGAACCCTTTAAATCTTATTTTTAGATCATCTTGAATCATCATATTTGAGTATCAGCAGTGAAAGTTATGATTACAATACTAAAATATATCAGTCTAAATCTGAGTCTAAATTTTTTCATCTCAACCGTGGATCTTCTCTCTGTCCCTTTTCGTTTTAGATTTTGAATTTCAGCTTTAGATTTGATGATCTATCTCTTTATCCTTTGAGAAACTAATAGGGTCTTTTGTTAGTCCATTTTTTTCTTTGAATTTGATGATATTATCTTATCTAATATACCCAATCTTCAGATAAGACAGTCTTAAAACCTCTGGATTATAATCGATCATCTTTCTTTGAATTCTGGATTTAATTTGGAAAAATCTATCAATATCTCCCTTTCTTTCTTAATTACACTGCACGCCATTAAACATGAAAACATATTAAATAGCAGAGATTAATTTAAATATAAATATAGAAATGTGACACATATGGTATGAAAATATGTAACGCACGTGTACGATCAGCCAGCATGCCATACTTTATCTAGAAAAGAGAGGATGAAATTATGTCAGTATCTTACTGGGATTAAGGTGCCAAAATCAATACTCATCAAATATTCAAAGTCTCATTTCAATGAAAGATTTATAGCTTGCAATCTCATGATTGTCATGCATTGATGCAACAATTGCTTCTTGTAGTTATACATTCCGTATTGTCGAAACATGTCTATCATGTCATTATCCAATTTTGCTTTTTCTCCAATGCAATATTAGCAAGGCAATTGACCCAAAATAATGGAAGAGTTGCATAAGATATTATGTTTACTCTATGCCAGCTTGAGATGTATTTTTCACCCTCATTTTTAATATAATGGTGCATCTAACAATTCATTGATCGGAGAGATTAGACTATGTACTTCAGTCTTCTTAAGGTGGAGTATCCATTTGAGTGATACATGAAAATATTAAAAGAGTATGTGAAGAAGTGAAATTGACGTAAAGGTTGTATTGTTGAATATTACACATATAAGAGGCAGTTGAATTATATAGAAAGCAGTTGAAATTTGCAATGAATACTTATCAAATGTTAAAACTATAGGACTTTCTAAGAGTATGTACTAAAGGAGTAGTGGCAATGAAAAAGGCTTGGTGTGGTTACTATCAGTCGTGACTTATGATGTCAAGCACATAGATATGTTTTGAATAACACTGATGAAGTACAACCTTACATAAATGAGCATATGAACTATATAACACACATCAATTCAACTAAATCAATAAGTGAGAAGTGGGTAATAGATGAATACAATAAATCGTTTATAAGTGGTTCTAAATTAAGTGGCTTCTCTATTGTCAACTAAATCAAGCTGTATTTCTAAAAATTGAGATGGTCAGCACAAACAACCTCGCATGGATGTCTTGTCTTACGGGTATATCCTACAAATGGTTATTTATTTTACACAATGCACATGATAATAATTGTACTGTAGAAAATAGTGGGGTGACCTTAGTGGTACAATCAATGCATAATTTCAGTACCAAAGATAAAAACTAGTATTTACAAACTTGTCATACTTGAGGTGATCGAGGACATATGGAGTTAGATTACACCATGTTTCGTGTTCCCTTCTGGTATAGTGGATGAAGAATAATAATAGCATCAAGGCTGATAAGTTAGTATTCATTCTAATCTTAACAAAGAGGGTCACAAAGAGGACGCATTCATATTAGCATCACAAGCAAAACAACTATTTTATATCACAAATCCTACTGAAAAAAGTGGTCCATTGTTCTCTCAACAAAGCCAAAAATTACACCTGATTGTGTGACATGAACGATACAGGGGATAATATTGATGTGTGTGCTCTCTTTTACTCTGGGATTAACAAGCGAGAATAATAGTGATGGTGATGATTGGAACTATAATGTCGAGGATAACGAGTTATACATACAAGAAGATCATTTTGAAGGAATATTGGTGGACAAAAGTAGTAAAAAACAGAAAAATAAAGGTATAGATCTATTTATTTTTCATTTGAAATATTTATCTTTTCAAAAGTATGCATATTTGTTTACTTACTTATGAATATTACTGTTTTTTGCTTTCATATATTATTGATGAGCTTCCAATTTTTTGTGTTTATGTTCCTTAATAGGTATATGGATTCAGAGGATAATAGTGGAAGTACCGCAAAAAAGAGGACTCGAGACATTACTAAGATGGGTGATCTCATCTTAGTAAGGAATCAGGAAAGAAAAATTATGTGAAGTTCAAATGTCCTTCTTGGATGATTCGAGCAAAAAAAGATGAGTTACCTAGGATGTGTGGCTCGTCATTATGTCATTATTGACATCCATGATTGGCATGATGATACTGGAGAGATGAAGAACAAGATCTGGGATGATATTTTCGTAAGCAAATTCTGAATAATTTAATTATTTATATAAACTATATCAATTGTTTATTAAGTGCATTAATATTTTTGTCACTTATTGCAGACTTTGTTCATCATGAAAGAGAGGAGAAAGCATTACTTACTAGTTTCTGTGGGAAAAATATGGAGGCAGTTTAAAAATAAGTTGACAAGGGAGTTCATCACTGAAGGTAAAACAGAAACACCCTTTGGATAATGACTTTATTGATGAAGATGTTTGGGACCGCTTTGTATTTCAGCGTACTGCTACATATTTTAAGGTTAATACAGCATAACCACAAAATGTTATATAATTGGATTACATATTTGAAATTTTAAGGCTAACTTAATAATTATTTTTTTAATAGATTTAAGTAAGAAGAATAAAGATATTTAGGAATTGAATATTTATCCCACACAATATCTCGCTAGGGATATGCCCAGCTTGAATAAGATCTGGTAAGAGTATGTTTTGTATTGATTTTTAATGTTTACATATTCTTTTATGGATTATTACTTATACCTTATTAATATGCTTTGTATAACAGATATCTCAGAGATCAATTGAGGATGGTTCATCCGAATTCTCAGTCCTCAGCATGTGTGTGGGTTAAAGTTAGGATTAAAAAGATGGTTCATATATAAAGGTAATAGTCAAGTAATTGCAAATGAAATTGTAAGTGTTTACAATGAATTTGTCTTAATGTTTTCTCGTTTGAAACTTCTATAAGTGTTGATTACTAGTTTTTCCTAAGACAGTCTTTTTTACTCAGAGTCCAAGAGAGACATTCATCCATCTGGAATAAATGGCATTTATCCATAACATTGGATAAGCCTGAGCACCCTAGTCGTGTTAGAGGCGCCAGACAAGGGTCTACCTTGACAAACTACTTTCATACACCTCGTCGACGCTGCCAAGGTTTTACAGACGAGGAGGTTGATATATTAGTGAAAGCCAAACTTGAAAAAGAGAGGAAAATTCAAGAAGATGAATACAAGAGGCGAAAAGAACCCGCGAGAGCATGAGAAGATGCCTTAAGAGCTTCCTTCATGTTTCAATTAGAAGAAATGTGGCGGGAGTTCCAAGGGAAGACTCAAAACCATCCACCGCCCCATCAGGATGATGCCGCAAGACACACTCATCATAATACACCACATAGCGGCAACGAATGTTGTACAATTTTGAAAAGATTTATCCGTGACTCCATAGATAATCTTATCTAATATTTGTACACACGCATACATGTATACATACATATACACCTACACACATACATGTGTATTTGTCATTCTTATTATTTAGCTGTCACATGGGTTTTCTTTTGGTTAATTTGTCCATCGAACATGGTAACCGTGTTATGTCACATGAAAGAGCTTTCAACACTGGGGATAACTAATTTCTTCACATTAGGCCACTTGGATCTGATAATTTAAGAGTGAGCGTCATAGATCCATTAGATATGGATGCATTTCTACCAATTCCATGCGACAAGTTGACAACCGTCTGTGATGCTATTGGTGGTTTCGTTTTGTTGCCAAAGAAACTTATCACTTTTAATATACATGTATGTTTATTAAATTTAAATTACAAGTCTTAATTTTAAAATAAACATGCCCAATCTTAAATATGTAATTTGATTGGTGGCTATTGTATCGTGACAGGCAAAGGCTAAAGGGAAGGAGATGGCACTCCATAAGACTGTAGGGAGCTTGCACATATTTGCAGAGTCGGTCAATGAGCCGTTGCAGGCTAGGTCAGAAGGTGAGAGCAAACTGGTGGCAGCAGCTACTTTTGCGAGGGTCGTGGAAGATGGATGCATAATCACAGCACTCGTGTCTACAGATATATTTGGAACCGAGCTTGAGGCATATACCTCAAACATAATGACCTTGAGATGCTCGTAGCCCGAAAGGAGATAAGCGTCGCATGTATCTGTGTGTATATAAAGTTAGTCATTAATGTATATTCATTTTTAGGAATAAAATATTAATTATTTTGGATTTGATGTATCTTGGTAATTTTGATAATTTTAAGTTCTTATATGATTGGTGTATGGAGACGGGCTTAAGTGACTTGTATGATTTTATTTGTTCATACTATATCGCACATGTGGTTACCCGTGAAGATGAAATGAATAAGAAGGCTGATATGTCATATACGCAATGGTAAGAGGTGAACTGGTTATCCGGTTGTATATTGCGCCATATAATACGATGTAAGCACTAATTTTTTATAATAAAATTCAATTTTTATTTAATTTAATTTCTCATATATGAATTTATCTTATAAGTCATACTCGATGTTGTGTGCGATTGATACAAGATCTTTTATTATATATTGGTTGGACTCGATGGGGGGCGAAGTGTAAAAATTGATTAAGAAAATAACTGATTTGTGAGTGTTTAATATTGTATATATTTATTAATGCATCAAATACTTCTAAAAATTTTTATAACGTCAATCATAAAATATTTTTTAATAATCTTGTTTAATTTTTGAAATTTAGGAAGAGGGATTTCACCATGTTCAATCTAAGCCGACGTGGTAAACATGCTTCATGGAAGAGGATTCAGGTAATTCTATCAAAAATAGACAATAAAATTGTAAGTTTTAACTTTTACTTAATACATAAATTTCAGTTCTTGTAGTGTCCCTGTCAATCCGATTCTGAGTGTGGATACTATATTATGTGGTTTATGCATCAGATCATTACGTTACAAATGACTATATTTTCTTTCTTTCTTCTTTCTTTCTTTTCTTTTTCTTCTTATTTTCCCTTCTCAAAACTTCCCACCTACCTACCCATTTCCACCCCTCTCAGCCACTGCCTTTTCTCTCTTCCTCCCAATAAAATCTCTCTTTCTCTCTAAAAATCTTCCCATACTCTTTAACTCTCTATCTCTCTCTATATAATTTTTCTCTTTTTCTTCTCCAATCCACCACCAACACCAACTGGCCATCACCACCACCGCCAACCTCCCTACTCTGGCGACCCCACGCTGGTGGCCAAGCCTCCCCAGCACCGCCACCCCACATCCTAATTTACTCTACTATCTTCCAATTAAGAATTCATTATCAAATCTCATCATCTCCACATTTTTCATTTCCTTTCATCTCCAATCTACCACCCACCACCACTAAATCCTAAAAAATTAACCATGATATTCCTTCACCAATTCACTACAACAACCCAAATCTCTACCTCTCACCACCCATCTCACCATCACTTCATTACCACCTCAAACATCACCACCTTCACTTTATCAACACCTCAAACACCATCACCATATCATCCATCCCCTTCTTCTCCTCCCTCGGTGGCAGCGCCGCCAAGCCGCCTCCTAGCCGGCCGGCCAGGTTCGCCACTCGGCGAGACCGGCCAGACCACCGTGCGCCAGCGGCCAGCACCACTAGCCGCCGCCTCCCTGATTTCTTTTTTCTCTCTTTCATTCTCTCTTACTCTTTCTCTCTCTATTTAAACCCAAACCTATTAAATTTAAACCCATCTACTTAAGTTTATGGATCTGCGTTATGGGATCCGACCTGTTAGCAAACCAAATCCAAGTCATAATAAAGATAATTTTACATAAAAACCCTGATATTTTTAATATTTACAATTTTGATCTCTTTATTTCATATTTAACCATATTTCTATTATTTTAGTGTTGGGGCTATATCTGGAACATCCGGAGTCTGATTTTGATGATTCTTGAGCCGTTGCGATCGCAGGAAAGAGAGCTATACTCTCGTTATCACTTTGTGTGTGTTTTTTTCAAAAAGTTATATTTAATGTGTTGAATAAAATTAGTTAATTAAACTATATTTATCGTTCAAATAATGTAAAATGCATTTATTGTCGATTAAATCCTATAAATAGGTTAAACACTTTCAATAAAATAATACTTATTCATATTTCATGATTTAATATAACATCATGATTTAATATAACATATAAATGAATAATTTATAAATAGTGATTATTAGAATGTAAATTAAAGAAATTTCATCTTAATAAATAACTTAATAATTTTAATGTGGATGTGTAGAGTTTGAGAATAGATAATTCCTGTGTGGTACCGATCATAGTAATATTGAAATCGATATAACAAATACAGATGTATAATTTGATACATGTTAAATATATTACCCTAATATAGTCACCGTTACTTGAAATCATGAGAATTGCTACTGATACACTGGGCATCGTTATTTCATATACTTTTCACACTGGACGCGGATATACTATCATATCAGCACTGTCATTTTATGTACATGTATCACCGTTACACGACAACTATTATTACATGTATTAGTAGCATCGTTATATGAACACTCTTGTACTGTGGACACTGTTATTTCATACAGACACTGGTTATACAGGACACTATTATTTCATATATTTGTATCACTGCTTATATTGATACGCTACACTTATACTTCTGGTACTTATATCACTATTACACGGGTACTCTACACTGTTATTACATGTGCTTGTCGCATGGATTCACCTATGTACATACTTTGATTGTTTCTGTATTCCTATTGCAATGGATTACTGTCTTGTTACATGGATATTCCTGTATTCCAGTTGCATGATTATATCCTGTAATCTTAATGTGGTACTCTTGTTACTGGATATGTGAGCTATTGATATGTGATGTGTGAAACTAAGTGCCACATGGATCAAAGCCACGAGGCCACCTCTAGATCTCACATTGAAAGTACACCTAGAGGGGGGTAAATATGTGTAAGGCTAATCTATGACAAATAATGCGAAATTTAAAAAACTAATTGCAACACACTTAGTGTAACCAAAGAGTGTAGCCGAATTCCCAGTGAAGCGCTCTGGACTAACTCCTCTTGATTCCTCTGAATAAGAGTTAAGGTGCTATATGAAGCTCTCTTGGTTTAACACAAGTATGGAACACAAACAACAATACCAAGCATATAAGTATGAATGAGCAATATGAATGATGCAAGGTACAATAAGAGAGAGTTAGAGAAATTGGATCAAATGCTAACACCAAGATATGTTTCGAGATTCGAGCACCCAGCTCTACGTCCCCGCCTTCACACAGAAGGATTTCCACTAACTTGTCCACATAGGACTTCCCTCACAGGGAACCTCCACTGAGGATTTGAGTAAATACAACCGGGAGTACACAACTCCTCTCTCAACCAATACAACCTCTCACTAGAGGCAAGGCACTAAGCCAAACAACTAACAACCTCACACTTGAGGGATAAGGCACTTAGCCCACACAACCACAATCACCTCTACACTTAGAGGGATATAAACACCACTTTCACAATCACCTCTCACTAGAGGGATATTAACACAATCACCTCTCACTAGAGGGATATCACAAAGTATGAAAGGTTTACAACTTGGTGATCTCAAAGACCACAAACCAATTCTTTCTTACAAAACAAGATCCTAATAGATAGGATAGATATGATAGCTCAAGTGAGAATATAAACAGTTTGGAAAACAAAACACAAAGAAAAATACCTGGGAAAATAATTAGAATAAGATTGAAATGAAGATCAAAACCAATATCCCAAACATCCTATTTTTCTTTGATTTTTTCAACCCTTTAAAAACAAATAAAGATGAAATCTTTAAACCAAAACTCTTTTAAAACTTGCTGTTAAAATACTTAAGAAGATGGCAATTTTTGCTCTTGAAAAACTTGTTACAAAATAGCTCAAATATGGGTATTTATAACCCTAAAATAAATCTACCCGTTGGTAGCTGCAAGGGGCAATTTTGCCCTTCCGGTTAACCGGTCGGTCGACCGGCCAATCGCCAGATTTCTAACCGTTGAGCCACCGGTTGACCGCCCGGTCGACCAGGCCTGGATCTAGAGAGCAACGGCTTTCTGGCCGATCGACTGCTCGATCGACCTGAGCTGGATACAGAGAGCAGAACTCTCTGCCAGTCGACCGGTCGGTCGACCGGGGCCTTTTCCAGAGAGCAGAAGCTCTCTGGTGGTCGGCCGACCCAGTCGACCGACCCACAATCCTGGCTGCGTGCATGTCCTGTGCACATTGGTCGACCGGACCGGTCGATCGACTTCTGTACCGGTCGCCCGG